>PVIU01014273.1:0-52672 GCA_004026605.1 Ondatra zibethicus
AGATGTTGACCAATGGAATTGAATCGAAGACCCGGATATTAATCCAGAAACCTATGAACACCTCATATTTGACAAAGTAACTAAAAGTATACAATGGAAGAATGAAAGCATCTTTTATAAATGATGCTGGCATAACTGGATGTCCAACCTGTAGGAGAATGAAAATAGATCCTTATCTTTCTCCATGCACAAAACTCAAATCCAAATAGATTAAAGACCTCAATATAAATCCGACCACACTTAACCTGATAAAAGAGAAAGTGGGAAGTAGCCTGCAATACATGGGCACAGGAGACCACTTCCTGTGTAAAACCCCAGTGGCACAGACAATAAGAGCAACAATGAATAAATGGGACCTCCTGAAACTGAGAAGCTTCTGTAAAGCAAAGGACACTGTCATTAACACAAAAAGGCATTCTACTGAATGGGAGAAGATGGTCACTAACCCCACATCAGACAAAGGTCTCCAAAATATACAAAGAACTCAAGAAACTAGACATTAAAATGCTAAATTACCCAATTAAAAAATGGAGTAATGATCTAAACAGAGAATTCTCAACAGAAGAAGTTCGAATGGCCAAAGGATACTTAAGGTCATGTTCAACTTCCTTAGCCATCAGGGAAATGCAAATCAAAACAACTTTGAGATACCATCTTACACTGTCACAATGGCTAAAATCAAAAACACTAATGATAGCCTATGCTGGAGAGAATCTGGAGTAAGTGGAACTCTCATCCATTGCTGGTGGGAATGCAAACTTGTGCACCCACTTTGGAAATCAGTGTGGTGGTTTCTCAGAAAATTGGGAATCAACCTACCTCAGGATCCAGCAATACCACTCTTGGGAATATACCCAAGAGAAGTCCAATCATACTACAAAAGCATTTGTGCAACTATGTTCATAGCAGCATTATTTGTAAAAGCCAGAACCTGGAAACAACCTAGGTGCCCCTCAATGGAAGAATGGATCAAGAAAGTGTGGATTATATACTCATTAGAATATTACTCAGAGGTAAAAAAAAATGACATCCTTAAATTTGTATGCAAATGGATGGAAATAGAAAACACTATCCTTAGTGAGACATCCCAAACCCAAAAAGATGATTATGGTGTGTACTCACTCATTAGTGGACCCTAGCCATAAACAAAGAATATTTAGCTTATAGCTCACAAGCCTAGAGAAGCCAAATAGTAAGGTAAACCCATAGAAAAACATATATAGATCCACCCTGTAAATTGGAAGCAAACAAGATCACCAGGCAAAAGGTGGAGGCACAGGAACGGGAATAGGGGTGTAGGTAGGGGTGGGGGTAGGTGAAAGGCAGAGAAGGAGGGAGAAGGGAGAAGTGATGGACTGAGGAGATCTTGGGGGAGTGGGAGGGTGGAGATGGAGGAAGGTTGGATATTGGAGAAGGGAATAAGATATCTACATTAAGGGAGTCATTTTTGGATTGGCAAGCATCTTGGATTGGCTCTAGAGGGGATCACAGGTGTCCATGGGGATGTCCCCAACTAGGTACTTGGGCAGCAGAGAAGGTGCCTGATCTAGCATTGTCCCATAGTCACATTGATGAATATCTTGATCATCACCATAGAAATTTTGTCCGATGGATTGAGATAGACAGAGACCCATATTCACATCAGAGCAATGGACTGAGCCTCCAAGGTCCAGTCGAAGAGCAGAAGGTGGGAGAAGATGAACAAGGAAGCCAGGACCGGGAGAGGCTGGTCCACCAACTGAGACAGTGTGCCTGATCTAATGGGAGCTCACCAAATCCAGGTGGGCCAGGACGGAATAAGCATATGATCCAACTGGAATCTCTGAATGTGGCTGTCAATGGGGGCTGACTGAGAGTCCAATGATAATGGCACTGGGACCTATCTCTTCTGCATGTGTTAGGTTTTTGGTAATCTATTCTTTATGGAGGCACACCTTCATAGGCCGGGATGCAGGGGGAGGGCCTTGGTCTTCCCACAGTGCAGAGTACTCTGCCCCCTCTTTAGGAAGCAGGGGTTAGGGAGGAGGGGTAGTGGGGGAGCAGGGGGGACTGGGAGAAGGGGAGGAAGTGTAATTTTCTGAATGAAAAATAAAAGAATATTAAATAAAAAAGAATTACAGATTCACAATTGGACAGATTCAGACATAAAAGACCTCTAAATGGGTCACAATTTTGCATAAATGTGGAGGCTTGGGAGAGAGAAGAAAAATAGTATAGAGAGTCATAAAATAAAGTTAATGCTTTTTTTTTAAAAAAGGGTAAAGTCTTTAAAGAGACAGGCAGTACAAATATTGATAGATTAAAAGGAGTAAAGAAAAATAAGCCACATAAAAATGGAAAATTCACAGAGTCTGAATTCTGTATATTATTGTGTTTTCTTTGAATTTTTTGACTGTGAAGGAGCTAAGTACAGAGACACATTTCATTGTATGGGCTGCTAAGCATGTATATTATAAACGTATCTTGACTTCAGAATTTGGGACTAAGGATATGGTGCTTTGGAAAAGTGGTTCTTTTCTGTTTTCACAGAAGATGAGAACCTGTGGACTGCTTCTAAACAAGTATGGATTGATAGACCATGCCCTCCTGAAAGGTTGCTGTGAACACCCTAAAAAAATTCCTTTGCCCAACTGCTGACTGAGATGAACTTAGCACACAGGATACATCATGAAAGACCTGAATAATAGTGCCCCCAACCAGCACGAAGCAGTATGGATAAACCCATGCCCGTATTCCCAAATATTGCTTATAAATGTTCTTTTACGTTTAGAGGGGGATATGATATTGAGATGAATAATTTGCATTGGTATGGATCTTGCTTTATTGATACAAATTTAAGGTCAATTTTGTTATATGTATATGTATTTCTGATCTTGATTAAGGTATTGTGATTATATAGTTCATTTAAAAATGTAATGTATAATCAAGAAATATAGGTTAATAGATAATCGTCTATATAAGTTTGTCATCATGTTAGTTAGATTTTCTAGATGTATAGAAATATATTTCAGTTAGTTAGGAATTCTTCAAATCTTTCAGATACCTTCAACAAATGGCATTTAAATATTTTAAAGATTTAGGACTTTTCATGACAGTGAGACACATCTGATCCTGACAGCACCAAGCTACTTCAAGAAGTAGATGGGCCTCAAAGAGTCTTCTTAGCCATTTGGGCAAGAAACTGCTTCTTGCCTGGACTGTTGCATAAACTGGACATGAAGAACCCATAGAGGGCTGCTGAACTTGCCTAAAGGTGAGACTTTACCCTTTTTTTAAAAAAGCATTAACTTTATTTTATGACTCTCTATAGTCTTTTTCTTCTCCCTCCCAAGCCTCTACATTTATGCAAAATTGTGACCCATTTAGAGGTCTTTTATGTCTGAATCTGTCCTATTGTGAATCTGTAATAATGAAAGAGTCTGTGAGACATTCTGCAGGACACAAAAAAAATGTGACTGGCAAATTGACAGTTTAGGTGGAACTGTCTTTGAAATTTTCTGCTTCATGGAAAAGTCTTCTGGATATTGTGGGCCTGTAGGCTGAAGATGGATGCCCCAATGGTACAGAAGAACTTTGGGTAACTGTCCAAGCAGCAAGATGTCTCTGTCATTTGTAGAGTTTTGGAAGTTTCTTACAATGCACTTTCTGTTTACTTAGGTAATATTATATTCTTCTGGGGTCTTTGATGGAGTTGAAGAATATATAGTTATTATTATAGTTTCCCTCTGTTACGATAAAAGATAAAATAGATATAAATATTGTAACTGTAATTCTTCTTGATATTTGTTTTGTTATATATTTTTACTATGTTAAAGTTAAAGCCTTCCTTTCCTTTTTAAACAGAAAAGGGGAAATGGTGTAGGAGGTCCTTCTGTTTATGTGTTGCTTTCATTGGTTAATCAATAAAGAAACTGCTTGGCCTGATAGGGCAGAATTTAGGTAGGCAGAGAGACAGAACTGAATTCCGGAAGAAAGAAAACAGAGTCAGAGAGAGCCACCATGGAGGTGCCAGGTCAGACATGCTGAATCTTTCTCAGTAAGCCACAACCTCATAACAATATGCAGATTAATGGAAATGGGTTAAATCAAGATGTGAGAGTTAGCCAATAAGAGGCTAGAGCTAATGGGCCAAGCAGTAATTTAATTAATACAGTTTCTGTGTGGTTATTTTGGGTGTAAGCTATCCAGGCAGCCAGGACCAAAAGCAAGCCCTCTCTCCTTCAGCATCTGAGTACGGTTCTGATCTGGTCCAGTCCCTCACCAGCCACAACACAGTAGTACCAGCAGTGATATGAGTGCAGAAAAGATGGTCCTGTCCCTTGCCTGGACAGTGTGTGAGAGCTGGCCCAAATGGTGTGGGCCTGGGAGAGTTAAACCCACCAATTGCTGGCCACAGGACTAGGGTGAGCTGGCCCTGAAACTTGCCTGAGCAGCTAAGAAGAGCTGGCCTTGAACAAAGATGTGGAAGAGCATGGCTTCATGACTTCAGGGGCAGCTGGTCCTGCCCCTCATTGTGTAGTGCCAGAAAGATGACCTTTTTTGCATGGGTGTGGAACACCTAGCCCTTATTGTGTGGGTACAAAAAAGCCAGCCTCACCTCTCACCTGGGTGTCATGGGAGAGCTAGTGTGACCAACTTGGTGACCTACTAGGCAACTACTCAGGCCCAGATCCAGTGCTTTGAGCTGGCCCACCCCAACGCCTACCACATCTATGATCTGTTGACTCCAAGGGGCAGGTCCTGTAGAATCAAAGTTGCAGGATCATGACACAGGGCAGCAACTGTCCAGAGGAGTCTCAGTAAGGATCCAGCAACAAATCAGGCTTTGAGCCTTATTGCAGTGAACATTCACACATAAAGCTGTTTGTTTAAAGAGCACACCATGTAACATACCATGAGACACTGCTGCTTCTACCATAGGACTTTTTTTGTAATTTTTATTTTCTTTTGTCTTTTTTGGAGGGAAGTTACAAGGGTGGAAGGAAGATATGGAAGGAATGGAAATGAGAGGGATTGGGGTATATAATGTGCAATTCACAAAGAATCAATTAGAAAATTGTGGGGAAAATTCAAAGAAAGAAATAACCCTTATTCTTTTATTAAATATTATTGTTTAAAAAATTGAAAAAAAATGATCTCATCCTGACAAGCCTTCTGATATTCATTTGAGTCATGATTATAGCTGCATGCTTTGTAATTATACATGTATGAGGGAGTTAGTTCAACAATTAATTAAAAAACAATAAGTGAAAAAAATCAAACATCTTATCATAATATCCTACTGATGATTGCCTCAGGAAATGAAAGATAGACAATGTTCAGAGGAATTGAAGAAAAGAATGAGATTGTGTTATAAAAGATTGGAAAACATGGAAATGTAGTCTCTTGTTTTAGTTTTGTTTTCTTTTATCTGGTAATTTTACTTTCTATTTTTTGTTTGTTTTTATTAATTTTTTCATTTATGTGGTTACATACTAACCACAGTCTCACCTCCCTCCTGTTCTCCCATTCCCTCCATCCACCTCTTGTCTACCCCCAATCTGTGTCTCTCCATTTAAAAAGTGCAGATTTCCCAGGGATTCAATATAGCTTGACATATCAAGTTGAGACAGGACCAAGATCCTTCCCCTGTATTAAATCTGGGCAAGGCATCCCAACATAGGGAATAGGTTTTAGGGAGATAGCTCATGCATCAAGGAACAGGTCCTTGTCCCATTACTAGGGACCTGTCATGGTCTGGTGGCAGCCTGGACCATAAAGTATTTCTCTGGACTGGTGTGGAGGCACAGGAATAAAGACACAACTCACTTGGCTTTATTGGGAGGGAAATTCTCAGTGATTCTTAATGAAATCCTGAGTTTGGGAGGAAAATTCTCAGTGATTACTCAGAAAATCCTGAGTTTACAACTTAAAAAATTTCCTCTACTTTATTCTCCAAACACCCTTAATATAAAAACATAAACTGATGGGGAAATTCATTAGCATTCTGTTTCCTAGGTAACCAGGTGAATGGCTTTTAGTCACAACCACATTTACCCATGTCTCCTCTGTCATGTCTTCCTGGTCAGTATGCTAGCTCAGTCATAAAGGCTTTGATTAGCATCTTTATTCAAGCATCCTCCAAATTACAAAGAAAGGAGCAAAACAACATCCTGACCTTTTGTTAGGTTAGCAACAGCCTGTCTGGAAGGGTATGTGACCATTTCAGGTACAAACTATGGCTTGAGAGCCTGGCCGTCACACCCTACAGAAATTTGGGCCTACAATTCACTTTCTCTTATTAATTTTAATAAAACCTCTGCTTCTGTAACAGGACAGAAGATTATGCCTGGCTTGGGCAAAGTCTTCTCCATTTACCTGAATTTTCCTGTCTCTGGAACTGGCATTCATATATGCAAGCTCCTGTCTTAGACATCTGGGGAGAGGAAGCTTTAAACCCATCATTGACTGCTGAGCTCTGTGAAGAAAAGAGATTAAGGGAGAGAGATGTCTTTGGGCTCTGTGTCTTGGAGCCATACTTTCTTGTCAGGATAATTTATAATGCTTTATGAATAACTGTGCTCATAAAGGCTAAAGTCTTTTATTTAAAGGAGAAGAGAATCACCTGAGTTGAAAATGCTTCTTCAGCTAGTTTAGATCACCTCTTAAGCCTGTTACATTGTATTAAAATCTAAAATTTTTAACATATGCGCTAAACCCAAATATTTACAGGGTGTGTCAAACTCTTCTCAACATCTATAAGCAGTTACAAATATTATCAGATCAATACCATAATTTTTAGCATTATTTGTCAATACCAACTTTTCTCAACAACTTATAAGCATTTACAAATATCATCAGGTCAATACCATAATTCTCAGCATTCAACACCAACTATTACAAATATCATCAGGTCAGTACCATAATTCTCAGCATTATTGGTCAATACCAACTTTTCTTAACATCTTATATACAGTTACCAATATTATCAGGTCATTACCATAATTAACAATAAATTCACAGTTAAACATTATCAGGTCAATACCATATTTTACAATAAATCAACAATTAAACTTATTATAATTTTCTTAAATCCACATTAATCAAAAGACAAGAAAAGCTTTTTTGATGTGTTATAACTCATCAGAATAACATGGCTGTTATCAAATACCAGTTCCAGACTCTGAACAGCATTTGAAGCCTTAGTCTGTCCCCCTTCTTAACCGAAGATGGGTTTTAGTCATTTCTTATTTTGAGTCTTTCCTTCCCTAAGTGGAAAGCTTAGATCTTAGTTCTCAGGTTTAATATTTTAATCAAGATTAGTTCTGTGTCTCAAAGATTAATACAGTCTAATGTTCCATCTGCATTTCAGCTCCAAAGCAACAGGATTCAAGCTACAGAAAATTGGAGTCATTATGGTCAGGTCATCTCAGCAGGGCCTCTGTGTGTGTGTGTCCCAAGTCTGGAAGCAGCTCAGCATCTGGCCCTTAGAGCAGCATGGCACCCTGCAGTGTAGAGTATCTGCAGTAGGTCCTGTGATCTGGACTCCTCTCTGTAGGGGTGGGGAAGGCTGGATCAAGGATTCCTCTCCAACTCCTTTCTCGAATTCCGCTATGGGGACATTTGCAGCTACAATGTCATCAGGTATGCCATTCCTTTACTGTATATGCGGTCATATTATCCAGTTTTATTTTCTTTTTGTGAACAAAACACAATCATATCCTCAACCCCAGATTAATATAGGTCAGGTCTTTTTATAATTCATTGCAAGAGTTTTTTTAACCTTGCCTTAGCAAGGTCACCTTGGTGCCATCATGCCAGGTCTGTTTGCAGCACATCTGTCTGCAACTTTTATCCTTTTAAGTTGTTTTTAAGGAGCCATGGTACACTACACAATTTCTTTTTATTATTAACCATATATGCAGTCCTTCCAATAAAAGAGCCATATGTACAATTTTTGCATAACATCCTTTAAAGGATCTTTAGCTATTATATTTATATTATATTATATTATATTATATTATATTAGCAAATTATAGTTGTGCTAATCACAGCATCATCTTGGAAAAGATTATTACTCTGGTCTTTGAATTGAACAAACACAATTGTTCAAGAATCACTATCTTAAAATTATTAATTAATCTATTGCTTAGTATAAGAAACATTGATTATAGTCAATTTTTGCTAAATTATCTCCTAGATTTCATCATGCTTTTTTGTACTAAATTCTAGTACTGAATTTTTGCCTGAGTGATCTTCCCATTGAAGTGAGTTGTTGAGAACCCTAAGACCTCCTGTGTTAAAGTCGCCCTTTCACATCCAAGGTTTATTGAACATAATTGGATTTGTATGTATTATAGCCATTGCCTTTTGTCAAATTGACATCTTGGTAAATATATAGAGGTCATATTTTATAGTCTATAACTTAATTCTCTTTTTGACACTTATAAGTGTATCTACTGCTTGTAGTTTGCTTTTTTGTAACGATTTTTCCAATTCTCTATACAAGTGTTTCTTACCTATGAAATAAATTTCTTATACATAGAGTTTCATGTTTAGATATTTGTTTGAATTAGATAGATCATATGTTTTAATTAAGGAATTTGACCTGTTATCAGCTAAACATGTTACTTATAATTAAATGAATCCTGTTTTCATTTAATTAATTGGCTATCTTGTTTGTATATATGTATCTTTCCTTTCTTCTCTTTTATTGTTCATTTTTTGGGGTTGATGGTTTTCTCACTGTTAAATATATTGCTAAAAGCATTGTTGGAAGAAATATTTGAGTCTATTTGTAAAGGAATTTCCAGAAAGGATTAACTTATCAGTTCTCCATGATATGGGGATGTCCCTGCCACATATTCCCTTCACATAAGCTTCTATAGACCTTGCTTACAATGATGAATACTACCACTTCAAATCTTGGGACAAAATATACCTCTATTTCCAAAATTTCATTTGGGTGAATGATTTTATCAATATATTGAGGCACTGGCTTTTATAATCAAATACTTTCTCTAGCTGATGCCTCCTAGAGTGCTTTGAAATTTATAGCTTCAGCAGAATATCAGGGCACAGAAGAAGACATAGGCAGATCACATGACAGTTTCCAGAATCTGCATGTATAATTGTACAGAAATTGATGACCTCAGGAATGGTGGTAATGGTGTTTCCTTGAGTGGAGGGAATGTAGATGCATGTACTCATCTACTTTTTAGAGCCTTTGTGGACTAAATTCTGATAACAAGCTATTCAACTACTTCTTGGGATTATGAAAGGTCAGTGAACCGGTAAGGCGAACCAACTGACTGCCTTAGCAGATAATATCACTCAGGTTAGTCTGTCAACTATGATTCTAACAACTCAATTGTGAGTTTTCGGTTTCCCTTGGGACAGGAGGAGAAAGAGGCTCTTGTCTATGTGCTTCTCAGGGCTTCAATCAATAGAGTTTGTTAGGTGTACTACCAAGCTATTTAAGAAATTATATGTATGAGAATATGTTAATCAATATTATTATGAAAATTTCTTTAAAATGATATTAATAAAATACTTATAACCTGCAATTACTACATCTTGGGTTCTGTGTTGAGAAGAATTTTCTGACTAACCTCTCACTAACCAATGTTCTTGCAACTATTCAAATATCTTAGAAACAGAACAGTTATGCAAACAGGTCATTGACTCCTGAATTTGCTTCATTACAAAACATTTGTCATTAAACATTGACATGCAAATATGAAAAATTAATATTTGCTTTTACTATCTCCATTAGATCAGAAGTTCAATGTGATCATTTAGTACATTTGCCTTGATCAAATCCAGTTATATCTTAGCTCAAAGCTTTTTCTTCTTAGATATAAGGATAAGCAGTGACACAGGAGACACACTGTAAACAGGAGACTTTGATGTCGCAGGATGCCTGTGAAGTGGATGTCTGTTCTGCTGCTCCTGCAGATGAGTTGTTACTTCAGATCTGGGAATTGTGGAAAGATTTTGGTATGGCCAACGGAATAAAGTCACTGGATGAATCTAAAGATAATACTGGATGAACTTGTACAAAGGGGTCATGAAGTGACAGTTCTCAGACCTTCTGCTTCCATCTTTCTTGATCCCCAAAAGTCACCTGGTCTGAAGTTTGAGAGTTTTTCTACGTCTATCAGTAAAGATGATCTGGACAAAGTTTTCACAATGCTTGTGGATGTATGGACTTATGAGATACCAAGGGATTTGTGTTTATCGCTCTCTCCTTTGCTACAAAACGTGATTAATGAATACTCTGATAGCTATCTAAGGCTTTGCAAAGACACAGTCTCAAACAAACAACTTATGACAAAACTACAGAGATCCAAGTTTGATGTCCTTTTCTCGGATGCCGTTGCTCCCTGTGGGGAGCTGATAGCTGAACTCCTTCAGATCCCTTTTCTGTACAGTCTTCGCTTCTCTCCTGGCTACACAATGGAAAAGTACAGTGGAAGATTTCTAGTCCCTCCCTCTTATGTACCTGTAATTTTGTCAGGACTAGGTGGCCAAATGACTTTCATGGAGAGGGTAAACAACATGATGTGTATGCTGTATTTTGACTTTTGGTTCCAGACATTTAATGAGAAGAAATGGAGTCAGTTTTACAGTGAAATGTTGGGTAAGTTATGATTCTTATCAGTAGCTCAGAGACCTAAATTTCACAAGTATTTAAGTATTTATAGTTATGTCCATGAAATGCAAAGTGAAGATAGGTGATCAAATATAATATGATATTAGCTGCCAAGCTCACTGTAAATGCTCATATTATTGACCAAAGAGAAGCAGGTATCAGACCTGATACAGGACATTCTGGTGAGATACAGAGCTGCAAAGGGAAGCAAGTAACTTTTCTTAAGTGGTTCTTTACTCATTTTGCTGTAATTATTAATCTATTTTAATAAGTCACTATCTAGTTAACCAAATCATAATTACTGATATTAAGGAATGAAGTATTTCACAGTTTCAATATGTATATAACATTGAAGAAATTATTTTCTCTTGCATAGGCAACTATCTTTATTTAAAACTAAACTGTGGGGTCTGAATATATGACCAACTGTTAAGAGTTTTTTCTGTTCATTTTGGTACCTGAGTTCTGTTCCTAGCACCCATCCAGGTCCAGCGATTCAACATTGCCTGTAGCTTCAGCTTCAGGGGCTTAAACCCTTTTATGGCATCTGCCGATTCCTTAATAAACTTTATATTCATACAGACACACATATACATAATTAAAATATAAAGTATAAGATATTTTCTCTGTATTTCCTAATGAATCCCTTTACTCTTGAAAGATACTAGGTTAGTTCACAGGCTTAAAAGTAGAACTAGGGTTTCAACCAACACCATATTTTTTTATTGTGTACTTTCCTAACAGCCATTGTTTAACACTACAGAAGCATGGATACACACATACCCACTCTGTATTTTTTCAAGTTCTGTTTTTTTCTCTTAAAAATATTTCATAGGTAAGACTGGCTATAATGTCTATTCTCAAAATTCCTGAAAATATTGTGATTGTTTTTGTAAGATAAGTACTATTAAATTTCTTAATATGAAACAAAACAAGAAAGAAGGATTAGCTACAAACTTTAAGAACCCTGGGAAAGTCTGGCCACGCTACACTGCATGATGTAACTTTTGGACCTGGAATGTGTGTTTATATTTGCACTGTTCCTTTTAAAGATGTAGAGAGAAGTAAAATGTGTGCTCATTAAAGAGTGGCATAGTGGGTTATTTCAATAACTATTTATTATTTCAAGTTACTGTGGAAACATTAGTTAATTCTTACAGTTTGCTTTAAAAATGAACCCAAACTGACATTTATGTATATTATGTGAGCAACAAATCAATTACACTGCAAACTATATTACATATCAATAAACACTGGTTTGTAAATGCACATGTTCCATATCAAGCATATATTCTTCCATCATTTAAGGAAAATATTTTATATTCAAATGACAATCATTCAGCTTTTCTTTCTCATTTGCTCATTTCTCCTTCTAGGAAGGCCCACTACCTTAACTGAGACAATAGGCAAAGCAGAAATGTGGCTCATTAGATCCTACTGGGATTTGGAGTTTCCTCGCCCAACCTTACCAAATGTTGACTATGTTGGAGGTCTCCACTGCAAACCTGCTAAACCCTTGCAGAAGGTAAATTCATTCTTTTGATCTCTTTTTAATTTGATGTCCTTTTTGGTGGAAATTACTATAGAGCTTTCATTAGATTTTTCTCCCAGGGATAGAGATATATAGGAAGTGGATTTAAGCATCCTGCTAACTTAGGAGGGCAGTAAACTCAGAAAAGAATGTGATAGACCTGGGAAATATACCTATCAGTGAGTTAAATTAAGTCAATTAACGTGCTTAGGTAGTTAGCAATAGGGTAAAGTCCTTACTAAGCAATTATGAGGATATAAGTTTGAATCATAACACCCAGGTAATAAGTTGGGTGCCCCAGCACAGTGCAATGACATTAGCATTGAGGTTGCAGAAACAGGGTGATAATGGGAGCTTGCTGGCCATTAGTCTGTTAAAAAGTGGTGGGATTTGTGTTCAATGTGAGACAATCTCAAAACCTATGTTGAAGATTAATAGAGGAAGACATCAGATTTTAACTTTTGGCATCTATGTGCTAAACAAAGGAAGGAACCTCCCCAACAACCCTGATACACACACATACATACCCACACACAAAAGCACACAAATGAGCAAAGACACAAAAGCACACATACACACATGCTCAGACACACTCACACACAAGCACACATATATGTACATGCACGTACACAAACACACATGTGCACACAAGCACACACATATAAACACATGACAAATACAGAGAAAATAAGTCAGTAAAACTCATCAATCATAAACTGCTCATCACCAAAAGTTATGATGAACATATATCCGAAGTAATTGTTTGATATCCGAAAAAACAGCATAGAGATAGTTTCTCTCCAACCAGTAAATTTTGGATATCAGCTCTGAAAATACCCTATTCATACACAATATCAGAAAATTATTATATACTATATGTTTATCATGCAATAATGATTGTTTAACAAAGAATCAAAACATTTTATTAATCATAGTAGGAAGTTTGTGAAAACTATCACAATGTATATACTATAACATAAATATTATTTCATCAAACACTAGTTAATAATATTAAATCAGCCATTATAGGAGAAAAATAAAATAGTAAGGGAAAAAAATCACCCTTCCTGTAGGAAGAAAGTTGGTAAGTGAAGCGACAATTTTTGAATGCTTCATACAATATGCTTGCACTCCTGAGTTTTAATTTTGCCAGAGAAAAAAATTTAAAATATCTGTTGGACAATGTGTGAGTATAGTTTGTGCGGCTGCCTGCAAAGTTCAAAGTCTTTGGTATTGCCATGCTTGTCTTCTGTATGTTTTAACACCACTATGCCAAATATTCCAATAAACACTTCAATGTTTATTCTCATAGTTTTTTCATAAAAGTTTCATAAGTGATTATTCTACAACTGTATTTTGTCATGAAGCAAATTCTTTTCACAGGAAATGGAAGACTTTGTCCAGACCTCTGGAGAGCATGGTGTCGTGGTGTTTTCTCTGGGGTCAATGGTCAGCAACATGCCAGAAGACAAAGCCAATGCAATCGCATGGGCCCTTGCCCAGATTCCACAAAAGGTGAGGGGAAGCATTCCATGGGAGGTGACTATATACTAAGTCTGTGAATGTCCTTGAAAGGTCTGATTATAAAAATGATTGTGTGAAAGGTAAAGTTTTAAGGAAGCTCTAATTTCGCTTAGTCAAATTTAGAAACTGATATTCACAACAGATGCTTCAATACTGCAGAAGATGTTCTTGACTGAGAGTGACTTGGATATAAACACAGTGATCAATGTGGGCACATTCTGAAATGCTGGCAGGATGATGACATTGCTATCAAGTGTATGTAGACAGCCAAATTCTTCAGAGTCACTTGTTCTATTTGTTGATTACTTAAAGTCACTGCATACATTAGATTTTCAGGGGTGAGTTAATTTGTATTTAGTATTTCTATCAGAATAATAGTAAGCAGGTGTTGAAAAATTTTGAAATGCAGCAAGACACTATTTCCTAATTTTGGGGTAGGCCTCTTCAGTGTGCAGTTGAGAGGGCCACTTAAAGGAAGGGAATCCGAGGCTCACCAACTGTCAATCAAAGTACATTTTTTGGCTAATTGAGAGAAAATGCAATAAAAGAATAGAATCCATTTTTTGGTTGGCCTGCCAGTATTTGTAGGAGAAATATCCAAGGGAAATGTAGAGAAAGGTGCTGTCTCACAGTGATATCTGCATCATAAAAGGTGAAACTCACCACTCTGCTCTTAACCAGTCAGAGTGAAAGTCCGACCACTCAAGGAAGAAATAGGGAACTTGTGTCTATGACACTATACAATATACAAATGCATCTTTTAATTCAAAATCAAATAATTATGACTCTTTTGTTACCACTCAAGATAAAACTAAGAATTATTCAATGTTTTCTCTCCTTTCAGAGTTTTAGATAGATTTGTTAGGTCATAATTAGGCATACATAAAGTAGTATACAGAAAATTAACATGCCCTAATAGTTTGTGAAAGGCATTGAATGTTTTTAAATTGTCTAATGGACACTTGTGGGGAGGTGGGGTGTTGTTTAGCAGTTGTTCTAGTAACTAGTTACCTCAGATACTACAGAGTATTTCATTGCTGCACTTTTTCAGGTGTAATAATAAACCCATATTTATGTAGTACATCCTAAGTCATGTCATATTTGGATTGTAGCTCTTTCTCTTTGGGGAAGACTAACAGGACATATAATTAATACTATTGAATGAAAAATTATATAAAAGGATAAGTAAATAATATAACTGTTCTTAGGTATGCTGGAGAAGAAGGTTTATTATAGAAATGAGAGAGCATAGCCAGAGGCAGGGACAGTGACATCTCAAAGAGTGCAGAGAGGTCATGACCAGACTGACCTGGGCCATGTGTGGAGAGGGGAGAGGGGAAGGAAGAGGGTAGAGAGGGGAATCAAGTGAGGCAGCCTGGAAAACAAAGGCATGAAAAAGAACAGGTAATCATAATGGTTGGGTTATGTAGGGAAAAACAGCCCAGTCCCTTGGGCTGCAGAGTTCAAGATAGGGGGCAGGGTATGTCAGCCAGTAGAGTGCCACAGGTAGTGACTGAAAGATGAAGACAAAATCAGGCCGCCAGGTCAACTTTGCAATATTAAATAAGCACCTTAGCAATCTTTTCATGGTTTGAACCTAACAAATTTAAGCCCACCAAAGGGAAGGCCTCCCTCACAGGCTCTAAATCATTTACTGCATAGTATTGACACATAACAGGGGATTTTGTCATGTCTTGGGTTAATACAATCCATTAATATCAGAACTGAGATCCTTTATGGTTGAATGAAGGAACAGAAAAGCCAAAATGTACCTTATTATGGGGATAAATATGTATAGTAAAAACCATTTTTTACAAATGCAAAACTATTAAAGGCCAACAAAAGCTATCTTTAGGTAAACCAGGCTGTAAAGCTTCCATTGGCCACATGGTGGCATTAACATTTCATAAGTCAATCAACCATCTCCATTTACCAGATAATTTTTTAATTACAAAACCAGGAGAATTCCAGGGAGAAAAGGGGGACTCTATGTGCCCATTTTTCACTGTTCTCTGACGACCTTGTGAAAAGCCCATATCTTTTCCTTAGAAATAGGCCCCATCGAGATGTCCAGACAGGGTCACTAGGTTTTTATATAATTTTGGACTCCTATGAAAAACTAAGTCGTACATATGTCCTCATCCACGTGGGAATATAGATCCCATAATCTCTTGCATCTCTTTTCCTAGTCTTTTTCATTTTTGACAACCCAAACTTTCATTGGAATTTTGATTGTGGAGAACAGGTATCATTAGATGTGGGAATACAGATCTCTGCATGAGTCTCTTGTAGAAAGCTTCTTTACCAAATTAATCAGAATATGAATAACACAAGGCTGGAGGATTTCCATTAAGTCTTGTAATTATGTAGCATTCTTTTTAATCTTTTAGAACTCATAGTTCCCAACCCTGTTAGGGTTGAATTTACCCTCCCCCAAAACAAGCCATCCAGTTGCTCATTATTCAATGGTTATAATAGAAACATCAGTCCCATTATAACTAATTAATACTGTAAACATTTTTCCCTTTACTATTAAGTCCAATGATGGTTTATCATTTTCCTTTAGTAAGGTGCTTAAATCTACATAGTCTTACTTGTACTGAGCCCTTGCTCACAAAGCATGTTTCTTTGTGAAAGGCTATATAGACAATAGTAATAAGTGCATTTTTTCTCCTGCCTTAAACGACCAATTAGTAGGCACTGTATTCGTGACTGCTGTTTCCCCTGATTTCTGTATGTACTGATGGCATTCATGGATAAACTACTGAAACCTAATAAAAGTTCAACTCTTTGAGGCATTATAAATCCCCAGTATTCTGTGGGTAACCATAAAGGACATTGAAGGGAGGAAATGGCAATACTTAAGGGCAAGGACTACCAATAGCAGCACTTCCTTGAGTGACATCTTGAAACAAAAGACTAGGTTGATTATAATCTGAAGTCTGGCATCAATGTTGTTATTTTTGCCTTAAAATCCTCTAATTTTGTCAAGCCTTTAAGGGACCCCTCAACATGTTTCCCTACTCTTAGCTGGTATTGTTTTTGTTGCCAGGCAATGTATTCACATCCTTATAAAATTTGGTTCAACATTTCTTAACCCAGTGTTTTCCTTCCTTGCATATAGGGTAAAATCAGGAACTCATTGATTCTGAACTTACAATTGTAGGGGCAATTTACATTGTTTTTTCAAGTGGCTACTTTCCTAACATCTATTTTTTACTGCATAAATTTTTATGCCAGCTAATTTTGCTCTATGTTTGTAGATCCCTACATTCTGAAGTTAATTAACTTTGAAAAATCCAGAACATTTTCTATCTCTCTTTGAGGCATGATTAATCCTTAGCAATATTTATCAACATTTTCAAAAGCTAAGTGTTTCAATAATAACACTCAAATTTGTTCCCCTTTTGCTTGATTTTCAATAGCGTCTTGGAGATTCTCTATGATATCAGCCATTAAAGCTCAGAGGAACTTTGTATCTATACTACATTCCTAGACCTGAAGTCAGATTACATATCAGCTAAATCCAGGAAGCCATAGCTACATCCCTAATATGTTGAGAGAGCTGTTGGAAGCATATTATGCAGCTGATAATCTGTTGATACCAATCTATCATTCTCCATCAGCATTTTATATGTGAATTACCCCAGTCCTAGCTCTAGAACTTTTTATGGGCTTTATCTGCAAACCACACTTGCCACTGAAGAAGTTTGAAAGGGCTAAGAAATGTTTTAGCAATAATATGAAAATCCATACAGCAACCATTGTGCATTATTGTTCCAATCAAAAAGATTCATAACTACATGGAGCAGTAAATCCACAGGAAGCTCAAGCCTTCTTAAAATCTTTCATTTTGTCCATGTCTAACTCATGATAAACACTTTGATTTTGTTGAAATTTCACTGGAAACACAAAGCTGAGCTCATGAGGCCAGGAAGAAATTGGTAAATTAATTCCTTTTCCCTGTCATGCCCAAGCTTGTCTAGATTGTAAACTTAGCTTTTTCATAGGTTCTCCAAAATCCTCATAAAAAAGTAGAAAGAATGCAAGATTAGGTTGATTATCAGATTCCTTACTCCATGCTTCAGGATTGTCTTTAGGCAATACAGGAAACATTTTTAAAGGAGACTCCAAAAAAGTGAGCTGAGGTAGCCATCACCTGCATAGTTGACAGTGGCGCTGTATTTACTTTGATTTTATTTACACTGGGAAATTTTCCTCGATTTTCTTCCTTTACTAATTTTAAGATGTTATCATCCAGTTTATATTCATGCAAGGAATTAGTCATCTCTTCCTCATAATTAATAACCTCCTTTTCTTCCTTTAGTATTTTAATAATAGTTCAAATCAGTGCCTAAGTGACCCCAAATTTAATGGGGATCTCTTCCCTTTATTTATATGCCTTTCCAATATTCATTCAGACTCTGTCAGATACTTCTTCATCCAAAGCACTTTCTCCTGGAAACTTGTGGTTATAATCACCAGCAAAAGTGAACTCTATTCAGAGAATCAGACAATGTACAGTCTGAGGGCTTAGAAAGGTCATATGAGCAAAAACTACATGAGTTGAAGATGTATACGATCAGTACAAGAAGCCGTGTGTGCTAAAAAAAAAAAAAAAAAAAAAAAGGTTTTCCATCGAGTCTTACTTACATTTTCATTGCTCTGAAGAAACATCATGACCATGGCATCTGTAATAAAAAATAAACTTAAATGTTGTAGCTCGTTTAATCATCATCATCATGATGGGAAGTGTGGGACCATGCAGGCAAACATGGTGCTGGACCTGAGCATGCTACACCTTGCAGGGAACAGGAAGTCCCAGGTTTGAATTTAACAAACATAAGCCTCCCTCGCAGGCTCTAGAGCCTCCCTGCGTAGTACTGCCACGTAACAGGGAACCATGCCATTGCCTTAAAGTAATAAAGTGCAGATATCAGAGCTTCCCTGCGAAGTACTGCCACGTAACAGGGAATCATGCCATTGCCTTAAAGTAATAAAGTGCAGATATCAGAGCTTCCCTGCGAAGTACTGCCACATAACAGGGACTCATGCCATTGCCTTAAAGTAATAAAGTGCAGATATCAGAGCTTCCCTGCGTAGTACTGCCACGTAACAGGGAATCATGCCATTGCCTTAAAGTAATAAAGTGCAGATATCAGAGCTTCCCTGCGAAGTACTGCCACATAACAGGGAATCATGACATTGCCTTAAAGTAATAAAGTGCAGATATCAGAGCTTCCCTGGGTAGTACTGCCACGTAACAGGGAATCATGTCATTGCCCTAAAGTAATAAGGTGCAGATATCAGAGCTGAGCTTCTTTATGATGAATGAAGGCAGAGAAAAGCCAAAATGTACTTCATTATCAGGATAAATATGTATAGTATAAAAACAATGTCATGTTTATATTCTTGTCCACCTGGGAATATAGGTTCCATAATCCCTTGTAACTCTTTTCCTAATCCTTTCATTTTCAATATCTCAATATTTTCATTAGCAATTCTGATTGTGAAGTCGACTGAAAGTCACACTGAGATAAGCTTGAAGCAAAGAGACCTCAAAGCCCACCCCACAGTGACATACTTCCTCCAGCAAGGCCACACCTCCTATATTGCCACTCCCTTAGGGGGCCATTTTCTATCAAACCACAACAGAAAGGCACAAAGGACAGCTTAAACATTATCTGGATGACAATTGCAAGTAGTAGTGGTTAACCGGAAATAGATCCACTCATATCTGTTATACCTGGAAGGAGCGTAAAACACACTTACCAAAACCAATCTAGCATGTTGAAGAAATTGAGGTCACAAGACTCTTGTCTTGTTTTCTTAGAGTGCTCTCTCAAGCACTCAGAATTCTGCTCATGTTGACTCCATTCCTGGATTATGTTACTCCCTGGATGGGCAGGATGATTTCATATTCCTATTGGTCAACACGATGGCATTGTTTCAAAGAACTTCAGAACATAGAGAATTGTAGATCAGGAATATTTGTCATGAATAAGTAATCAAAGATTAAAAACTTGAAATTCAATGAAAATAACAAAGAACAGGTGAAAAAAAAGTAATCCCCCAAAGCATTTAAAATATAATGGTGTTTAAAGTAGACTATTAGAACTGTCAAAATATGTTTATATAAAATATAAATTATTAGTAATGTGCCACTTTCTCTGCTATTGAATTATATCACCGTGGGAGCGTATTAAATATTTTCATGCATCATTAGCTATCTCATTTGTCTAAACATCTCTGCTTGGAAAATTGATGATTATGTTCAACCTGTCTGAATGTAAAAGTAAGCACAGATTCTGCTGGCACAATCATCTCAATGTCTCTAGAGTCCTCAATACTTACCCTTTCTGATGTCTTCATCCCTCCTGTTTTATTTAAACATAAAAAGATCTATTTTTACAATTTCTGTTTCTGTTGCATCATTCCCCCTTTTCGTTATTCCTCCAAATCCTCTCATATCCATGCTCCTTGCTCTCTTTCAAATTCATAGCATCATTTTTATTAATGCTATTACATACATATATGCATATGCATATATAGTTATGTTCCTAATATAACTTATTCACTCTGTATAATGTATAATGCTAATTTGGCTCCAGCAATAAAGATTATCTAATCTTTAACAGGTTCTTTGGAGATTTGAGGGCAAAACACCAGACACCTTAGGACCCAATACCAGAGTTTACAAATGGCTCCCACAGAATGACCTTCTAGATAAGACTCTCAGAACAAACCTATCATAGTTGATGTCAAAATCCTTTATATCATACTTAGTGAATGTATTGTTTATATAAGATAACAAGTCCTGGTATGCAGTTGGTCTTTTTTAATACTCATTTTCTATTAGCTACCATGCACTCCATGTGTTCAACTGAGAATCAGAATTTCATAGTTCAACTCTCAAGTCCAAAGCAATTCGCCAAGATATCTCTCTGTAAATTTAGTTTCTTCTTGCTCTGAGACAAAAAAACATTTAACCAAAGTTATGAGTATCAGAATCTTCACATAGGTTTTCTTGGGAGGAGGATGGGTGGGAAACAGAAGTTGTGCTATAAACTAAATTAATAAATTTAATTAAGTAAAATTAATCTTCATGTAGAAAATCTCCTTTCAGTTCCTGATAGTACACATTTCTCATTTCATGTCTAAGACTGGTAATCAATGTCAACCTGAATTCATCTTATTATAGGTCATCCAAAAACCAAAGCCTTTATAACTCATGGTGGAGCCAATGGAATCTATGAGGCGATCCATTTTGGGATCCCTATGATTGGCATTCCTTTGTTTGGAGAGCAACATGATAACATTGCCTACATAGTAGCCAAAGGAGCAGCTATTTCATTAGATTTCAGAACAATGACAAGGGCAGATTTGCTCAGTGCACTGGAGGCCATCATAAATAATCCTTTGTGAGTATAACCTTTTAAAATGTATATATGTTGTTATTTATCATTAATTGTGATTCTCGCTGGAGGCCAAAGGAGCAAGAATTATCCTGAAGACAAAAATAATGGAAGGTAGAGACAAATTAGGGCATGATTCAGAATCATAGGTTTTTCCCTCTTTTCGTTATTACTTTTTATTTCCTTGCTGTGCTTTTCATTTCTTTCCTATGTCTGTCTGTCTTTTATATAACCTTCCTTGTCCTTCCCCCAAGAACTTCCCCTCTTTCGATTTCATAATCTGATAAGTTACAAATTAAATTTTAAATAAATGCAATATGCATACTAAGAAATAATTATTATTTAATGAGAATAAATTTATAATTCTCTCATTTTGCTTTGTAATTAAAAAGACAGTAAGTTGTTAGCATTACAATTGCTACTTCTGCTGCATCAAACTGACATCAGAGTTGATGACTTGTCTTTATATTACCCTTCTCATTTATATGCATATCAATAATTATTTCAGCATTAGAATCAAGTACTCCTTGTATTTGATCTTCAGTGTGAAATTTTTACAACTCATGCTTCTAAAATTACAATGCTAGCAAGAATCAAATATCAAAAATAAGAGCAAAAATTAGGCTTGAAAGATGGCTCTGTGGATAAGGGAAGGTCTACCCTACAAAGGACCAGAGTTCTGTTCCCAACACTTACATCAGTTGGTTACAAACATCTGTAACTCTAACTCCAGCAGATCTCATAACACACATACACATATACACACACACACAAACACACACACACATACACACATGTTTACACAGTTTACATACATACTTTCTCACACACATATTTAAAAATAATAGCAAAAATTTATTGCAATTATACATTATAATAAAAATAATAAAAGTAATTTAAAAATTCAGTACAGTAACAGAGAAGAAAATTATTCTTCCTATTAATTTTATCAAATATTTGATAACCTTAATTAGAAAAACATAAAAGCAATGAGAAGCAGCTATTAGAGCTAATTAATAAGAACCAGGACACATTTGCAATTAAAACCACTAATCATTGGTAGATGTACCATAAAATCTCATTTCAATCTTTATCAACTTTACACAGATATGCAACACCAGGAGGACTCAAGAGTGATTTGCATTCTACTTATACATCCTGACATTAGTACACATTTTGTACACAAAATTTACTAATAATTTCTTATGGGAAACTGAAGCTTTATATACTCAAATAACATCTCATTTTGATTTATTTTGTATTTAAGACTTAGCTGTATCCAAACTCTACTTTAGGAATATTTGATGTTTATTATTTTTCTTTTTACATGCTTAATCTTGCAAGCTCAAGGAGCTCAGACATGCCTAGTCATGAACATGAAACAAAATATATTTTCCTTCTATATTGTGTGATTATCTTT
Organism: Ondatra zibethicus; assembly: GCA_004026605.1. Classification (NCBI taxonomy): domain Eukaryota; kingdom Metazoa; phylum Chordata; class Mammalia; order Rodentia; family Cricetidae; genus Ondatra; species Ondatra zibethicus. The sequence continues at coordinate 22,524 of PVIU01014273.1, forward strand.
AATGTTTACACAAAAATTTACACATGTTCATTTTTCATTTCTTATGTGTTGATGCCTGTTTTCCTTCTTTCAGCTATAAAAAGAATGCCATGTGGTTGTCCACCATTCACCATGACCAGCCCATGAAACCCCTGGACAGAGCCATCTTCTGGATTGAGTTTGTCATGCGCCACCAAGGGGCCAAGCACCTGAGGCCACTTGCACACAACCTCACCTGGTACCAGTACCACTCTCTGGATGTGATTGGGTTCCTACTGGCCTGTGTGGCAGCCGTAGCTTTCCTTTCCACGAAATCCTTCTTATTCATTTATCGAAAGTTTTTAAAGACGGGAACGAAAACGAAAAGAGAGTAGAGCTCATTGAGAATGCACATGAACTACATTTCAGCATCGTTCTAGTTTATGAATGGCCTTCTAAACAGTCACTGATTACTCTATCAAGCCATATCTTCATTAGAGGGGCTGGGAAGGGAAAGCAGAAATAATGCAATTATATTATAATCTCACAAAATAAAAGACATAATGAAAAGAAAAAAAGCTGAGTAAATGATAAGGAACTACCTAATAAGCAGATGTCCTCTCTGGTATCTGCTTCATTCCTGCCTCCTGAGTCCTGCCTTGAAGCCCTGGTCTACTTTTCCTCAGCAATGGACAGGGAGCTATGAGATGAAATAAACCCTCTTCTTCATCAAATAAAAATAAACAAAAATGAAAATTTAAAAACTAACGAGAGGCCTGGTCCTGAGTCAGGGCATGCAGCATTATGATAAGCAAATATGTGCTGGAGAGATGGGACAGAAAGGGAAGTGGGAGCAGTTTGTTCTCTGTGAAGAGAGATGGAACTGTAGACGTGAAGGCATTGAGGAATGGCCAGATGTGAGAGGCCTGCACTGCCATCTGAGGCCATGGTGTTATCTGCACCTGTGCTGCTGCAGAGGGCCATAGCCCTTCTGTAGCAGAGGTCTGTGACAATGTCCATGCAATGTGTATCTCCTTGGTATGGGCTCCCATCAAAGCCATGATGTTGTCTGAGTACGGTGCTGAGCTGCTCCAGTCCCTTACCAGCCACCACACAGTAGCACCAGCAGTGATACAAGTGCAGAAACGATGGCCCTGTCCCTTGCCTGGGCAGTGTAGGAGAGCTCTCACCAATGGTGTGGGCCTGGGAGATCTAAACCCATCAATTTCTGGCCACGGGACTAGGGTGAGCTATCCCTGCAACTTGCTTGAGAAGCTAGGAAGAGCTGGCCCTGAATGAAGGTGTGGATGAGCATGGCCTCATCAGTGTGGGAGAGCTGACCCTCACTCCTCATCTCGTCAGTGTCAGATATTTGGCCTTGGTGACATGGGTGAGGAACAACCATGATTGTGTGGATACAGAAAAGCTTCCACACACCTTGCCTAGGCATAATGTTGGTGACCAACTTAGCTACCACTGAGGCCCAGATCCAAGATTCTGAGCTGGCCCACCCAACATATACCACATCTGTGAGCTGCCGGAGTTCAAGGGGGCAGATCCTGCAGAACCAAAATTTCAGAATTTCCATGACACAGAGCAGTAACAGGATAGCCCAGAGGAGTCTCAGGGATGATGCAACCCTGAAAGTGTAGCAGATTCCAGAGGGCTTGAACCAGTCCAATGACTCATTGCCGTGAACATTCACAAGTAAAGCTGTTTGTTTAAAGAGTACACCATGTGACACCCATGAGACACTGCAGCTTCTGCCATGAGACTTTTATTTTTGTAATTTTTATTTTCTATTGTCTTTTGGGAGGAAATTACAAGGGTGGAAAACAGATATGGAAGGACTGGAAAATGAGTGGGATTGGGGTATATAATGTGAAATTCACAAACAATCAATAAATAATTGTGGAAAAATTCAAACAAGAAGCAACCCTTATTCTTTTATGAAATATTAGTGTGAAAAAAATTGAAACCAGTAATGATCTCATCCTGATAACCCTTCTCATATTCATATGAGTTGTGATTACAGCTGGGTGCTGTGTAATTAGATATTTACGAGGGAGTTAGTTCAATAATTAATTTAAAACAATAACTAACTAAATTCATACATCTTGTCATAATATATTACTGATGATGGCCTCAGAACAGGAAAGACAGACAATGTTAAGAGAAGTTAAAGAAAAGAATAAGATTGTGTTGTAAATGATGGTAAAAGATGTAAATACAGTATTTTGTTTTTCTTTTTATTTTGTTTTACCTGTTAATTTTAATTTTTTGTTTGTTTTTATTAATTTTTTAAATTTATTTTTCATACAAACCACAGTGTTCTGTCTCTCTTGTCCTCCCATTCCATCATTTCATTTCACCTCCTGATTACCCTCCCTCCATCTGTGTCCCCCTCATTAAAAGGGGCAGGTCCCCCATGGGAGTCAGCATGGCATATCAAGTTGAGACAGGACCAAGATCTTCCTGCTCCATCAAAGCTGGGCAAGGCATCCCAACATAGGGAATAGGTTCCATGGAGCCTGCTCATGAATCAGGGACATGTCCTTGTTCCACTACTAGGGACCCCAGAAACAGACCAAGCTACACAACTGTCACTCACATGCAGAGGACCTAGGTTGCTCCAATGCAATCTCCCTAGCTGCTGGTCCAGAGTTGTGAGTACCACTAGCACAGGTCTTCTGTTGCTTTGGTTTCCCCTGCCATGATCTGGATCCCCCTGTCACCTATGAAAGAAAGTTTGATGCTTTATTATTACAGAAATACACTACTGGCAAAAATCCTTTCCCAGTCAGCATTTTTTCAAAGATCAAAGTTCAGGGTTAAGGTTGAATGTTGCTCTTAAAATTGCACTTTGCTCATCAGCTGTACCATTTTGATTTAGGTAAACAAGCAGAGAGAAGATGAAGGTGAGTGGGCCCTGAGGAGCTTGGCAACTAGGATGTCCATATAAGATTTGTCTTTTGAATATACTCAGTTTATTCACAACAAACATTCCTTATAACATCATCTTAATAAAAGTTTAACAGACACCTCACCAAGCAGGGAACAGTTGCCAGTCAGAAAATGTTGCTACAAGGTTCCATTGGGGAATCAACTCCCATGAGGATGCTTAGGAAATTATCTATGGTCTTTACTCATGCCATAGTGAAGTCCTTCAGGTGTTTCAGGCTGGCATAGGAGGGGTTCTAGAAACTCCCTGAGGGCACATAGGGACCTTGTGAGCTTAGTAACAGGGCTGGAAGTTTGATGGTAACCAAAGCTAAGGACATACACAGAGTCTAGTTTCAAAGTCCTCAACACAAAGGCTTGAGGAGCTGTTTCTCAGGAAGCGCAAGACATGAGATCCACAATCTGACCATATTTGTAATGCTTGTATATTGGAACAGTCAGGTCAATATGCTTCTTAAAGAACTATAGAAAGAGAAATGTGAACAGAATATACTCTGAGTCCAGGTAGCTATGCAGCCAAATGCCTTTAAGGCACCAAAGATCAGCTGCATAGGGAAGGATAGCTGTATCTTTGTCTGAAGTTGGAAGATGTAAAAGAAAGAGAAAAAGCAAAAAGTAAAATCAAAGCAAGTCATAAAGTCTATTATAGTAGCAAAGTACAGTCAATACTTTAGGAAACTGTAAAATAGTGTAGCATGAAACCTCCATCTGTGACTATTATAAAGAAGTAAGTATATTATAAATGATAAAAGTGTTTTGACATAATATTGGACATTGCATTTTAACATACATTTGGAAAGTAAACACGTTTTGAGATGGTGTGTCTAGAGATGAGAAAATTTTGTTGACTCATGTTAATAGATACAAAGCTTTAGATTACTGCCATAGTGATGTACTAAGATTTAATGCCTGCAAAATAACTCTGCGTTTATTGCTTTGTGTTTCTGATTAGAGCTCACAATTCTGAGACGTCAAGTGGAATTACTGTATGACTATGAGTATGAGAAGTTGACCTGAGGATTTAAATCCATTGTTTCTATTTTATTCTCTTATGTATGTACAAATTCCCTGTCTGGTAATTCACTCACTGAACTGAAAATTTAATACTAGCTAGGAGTTTTTTTCAGACTTACTTCTTCCTCCCTTCCTCCTCTCTCTCTCTCTCTCTCTCTCTCTCTCTCTCTCTCTCTCTCTCTCTCTCTCTCTCTCTCTCCTTGCAGACATACACAAATCACAAAGTGGCTTCCTTTCTATTAACTTTTATATGTTCAGTATTTACTATTCAATATTCATGAAGACCCTCTGTCCAGTTAGTGTCTTCTAAGAAGATCTTGACAGTCTGTATCACCCAAAAGTTTAAGTTTAAGCTAGCTGCATGCCAAGGGCTGATAGTGGTCTCATTCTGGTATTATTAGATGTACTCACCTGCATACTTGTCTGATGTTTTAGGACTTAGTTTCCAACTTCCTGACCTATGCCAGAACTTGTAGATGTAGACTGCTCATTCATTTCCTGGCCGCACATATCTGAAAAAATCACAGAGAAACTATATTAATTGCAATACTGTGACCAATAGCTTAAATGTTTTTCTAGCTAGCTCTTACATCTTAAAGTAAGATGTATTTCTATTATTTTCTATTTCAAACGAGGCTCATGGTTTGCTAGTAAAGGTTTAAATGTCTGTCTCCTTTTGGTGACTACATGACTTCTCTCTAACTCTGCCTTATTTTCTCTTCTTTCTCTTCTTGGAATTACTGCCTTGCTCTGTTCTGCCCTGTCATAGACCCAAGAAGCTTCTTTATTCATTATCCAATAAAAACAACACATATACAGAAGGACTTCCCAAACCGAGAACTGGTTTCTTTTTGTTGACAAAAGATTATGTATATAAGTTTTGTCAATTCTGTGAGTTTATATCACACCATTTTTATTACTTCTGTATGAGTGGTCAAGGGTGTTTTCCAAATTTCAATTCAGAGACAAGCCTACACATATCAGCTAGCATTTATTCAGTATCAAAATAAGAAATTTAATTTGAAAAGAGTTCCTCTTTTTTCTTGAGTATATATAATGTCCTCTTTATATGTCTTCCTGTATGTCTTTCATTATTTACAGCAAATAAAATTGGACCTAAAATTCTAGTCTAGTCCTATACATCTATTGGGGCATCTTTTGAGTCTAGCACTTGGTCCATTTTGACAAGTGTACCATAAAAATATAGACATTAGAGATTATTTAATTTTATGCAATTTACATATAAAATCAGTTCACCAAAATTTGAGGAATGTTCACAAAAGATCAATAGATTAGAAGTGACTCTAAAATTAAAAAATGTCTAATATTTAGGACTTCTCATAGCCTTCCATATCAAATGGCAACATTCTCATTACTTGGGATTTGAAATAAGAGTACAATAGTTGAGCCTTATACTGATGGCTATGAAAAACTTTCTAATTGAATTTAAGAGCCACTCAACAAGAGGGAAATCATGCCCAGTACTAGAAATCTAGCTAACTATCTGGAGCTAATGATATCATAGATATTCAAGGAGAACTTACAATGAACATTACTAAACCAGCATACACATGTAAGAGTAGTGGTCACCTATTATAAAAAATAAACTAAATCACTATTTGCAACAAATGGAGACCACACAGAAAACCAAAATTAATTAAAATACAGAGCACACATGATTGTCTGGTGCCCAGCTCCAACCGACATATCTACAACACAGCACCTACTCCTAAGGCTCAGGGAGTATCATAGAAAGGGGGTAGAAAAATTGTAAGAGTCAGAGAAACAGGAAGTCTTCTGTGAAATTCTCTCAGATGTCAAGGTAGCTACATGCATGAAGTCTCATCAACATGTCTGCCTAAACATGACCTGAACAAACAGTAGACCACTATACATACTAACACTAAAGGGAGAAATTGCATATGTTCTCAGCCCCAGACAAAGAAATGGAGACAACTAAGAAATTCTCAGAGTAGGAGGAATAGTCTTCCCTAAGGAACAGTCCCCATATAGGTTATCAAATTCCAATTGGGATGGCCTGAAACAATCTGCATAAAAGTAACATTATATGGAATTAGTGGGTTGTATTTATATATATATATATATATATCTCCGTATGTATGGTGTTGTGTGTGAGACATGTGGTTGTGTTTGTGTGTATGTGTGTGTGTGTGTGTATGAGAGAGAGAGAGAGAGAGAGAGAGAGAGAGAGAGAGAGAGAGAGAGAGAGAGAGACCAAGGAAAGGTTACAGAGAAGACGTTGAAGGAAAGAAAAGAAAGGGGAAAACATTTTAATTTCAAAATTTAAAATTAGAATGTATCAGTGCTATTGCAGTAGATTTATATGTGGCTGATGGCCAAATTGGGGTTGAGAGGCTACCCAGTCTCTTTGAATCCCATATGACTACATCACAAGCAAAATTGAAAGACACGGTACTACAGAAGTAGGTATTTTTCTTTCTAAGTGAAAACCTTGCTTGGGCTTGATCATTCTATGCTGTATTCCCAGTTTTACCCTTTGAACTGGAAGTGTTTATCATGTGGCATTGACTGACAGAATTTTGTAACCTGGCTTTGATTTTATACAAGTTCACGGTAAAATGTTCACTTTGAGTATCGAAGACATTTTGAACTTTGGTCTTTTAACCATTGCTGGGACTGTTAACTGTGGCAGATTTTCAAAGTCTCAATGAATTTCACTTTATGACCCTATCATATCAAAGGGTAAAGTTTTTTCTCAGAAATGATGTGGTAGAGTTCTAAGTTAGTGGGAAAAAGATGCACATACAATAGAAAATATTGACTGTCTATTTGACAGTACCTAAAATACCTTAGTAGTCAAGCTTCCAAACACTTTCTAGATTAGGAAGATAACTGGAGCAAGAAAACTGTTGGTTATCATTAAAAAATATTTTATTTTATTTTATTTGTTTGCTTATTTATTTTGGTTTTCACAGCATAAATCTTGCACAGGCATACTGCAGACAGTTCCAGCTGCTGGGAGGTAATGACTACGTAGGCTAAGTTAATGCCAGAAGCAATTTATAGCCTTCCTCCCTATGAATGGGGTCACAGTATTTGTATTTCCTCTTCTATAATGTTACTTCAGCAACAGATATGGTTGTATAAACCCCCTGTCTTGAGATGACCACTCAACTGACAAGCATTCTCAGCATATTGAGCAGCCATGCTCCATTTACCGTTGTTCATTGCAAAGAGGGGTTTCTCTGACTAAGGATGAGAGTAACATTTGTCCATGTATTGAGGGCAGTAAGCAGTTATTCTTTGCTATGAGAAGCAGAGTATGAAGAAAGGTAAAATTTTTCTTTGCTGTGGAGCATGATATGTGCTAAGTGAAAATTTTGGGCTTCATTGCTTTGTAGTAAGCATTTTTGTAGGCTACCAGCCCCAAATAATGACAGAGAGAAGTCTTATTAATTATGAAAGCTTGGACTTTAGCTGAGGCTTGTCTCAACGAGCTCATAACTTAAATCAATCCATTTACATTAGTCTATGTTCTATCACATGGTGTTACCTCTCTTCCATCTTGCACCTTTTGTTTCCTCTCCATCTCACCTAATCCTTTCCCTGAACCTCAGTTATCTCCTCCTACTTCCTCTCTCTGCCTGGAAGTCCACTATACCTCCTGCCTAACTATTGGCCTTCCAGCTCTTTATTAAATCAATCACAAAAATATATCTTCACACAATATACAAATAACCCACAACATTGTCTATGAACATCGAAAATACATGGATGGTAGGAAATACATCATATGTTCACTAGTAGCTTTTCGATAAGCTATTTATTATGCCTGTAAGGCATAAATATAATCAGGTTTGTGTGGGAACTCCTTCAGCCAATAGATTTGACTATTTTTTTTCATCTGAAATGCAGGTTCTCTTTGGATCTGGTCAATGAGGAGAACAGTGAGATTACTGACCAATTTTGAGTCTTCTTGGTTTAGGTTTTAAAGGGGCTATGTACCCTTTCAATGTCCATTTAAGGATGATACTCTAATTCAGAGTAAAGAAAAATTTAAACTTTATCTGACTGTAACTATGTCTCTCAACAATATTAAAGATCCCTTTACAATGAAGAACAGTGGTGGTGCATGCCTTTAATACCAGCACCGAGAAGGCAAAGGTACATTGATCTCTGTGCATTCGATTCCAGGCTCATTCTACAGAGTGATTTCCAGGCCTGGCTCCAAAGATACACAGAAACACTGTCTCAAAAACAAAACAAAAAAATTCCTTTTTTAAGACATAGTTATCTTTTCACTTTTTATATCAATTATGGATTCTACTACACATGCATATTCCAAGTTATTTGCAATATTGCCTTCACCATTTTGTAACTTTAGAAGCGAAAGATGAAGCTGAAAGGAGTTGCCTATTCAAATTAGTCCAGCACTTAGTTGGTATAAGTGGGAAGATCAAAATATTAAAGTCAGGATGTCTACATAGCTAGAACTGGAGAAGATAGGTTCAAGACAAGGTTCAAAGTTTTATCATCCTTCAGGCAAAAAAACTTTATTAACACTGGCTGACAGACATCAGAGTCCTATAGGGTCCTCAATAAGATGATTCAGTTTCATCAAGTGAGAGATATGTCTACTCCTTAAAGTCCATAAGGTTTATGAGGTTAGCTTTGATGGTGTACATGGGACATTGTCTCAAAAGAAGGAAGTAGTGGAGGAAAGGAAAAGGTGGAAGCAGAGGAAGAGGAGGCCCATTATCAGTTTGAATAGAGTTTGCTAGTCCAAACGTGAAAATAATTTGCTTGAGGGACAATTTAAATATATCTATTCTTTTCTCGGTTACTGTAGGGAATGTCTCTGATAAGTTTGAGAACGGGTCTCTGAACACTAATAAAATTTAAAGAAACTCCTTGTTTTAAACATTTGAGTAGTTTATTTGCCACACTTGAATGAAAGTTACCTTCTAATATTTTATATCTTTTCTGTATTCTGCTCTCATCCTATAACTCTTTATGATCACAAGACTGATATCAGATATAATCCTTTAAACAGTAGATCCTTTATGGCTGTTTCTAATGGGCCAATATTCAATATGTTAGTGTATTCATATATTAACATGTTTCTTTATGTAGGTGTTTTAATACTGTGGCCAACAAATTTTACTATACTAAAACATTTCTGGGGTTTTTCTGTTTCAATAAAAAAGAGTCTATAAAATCAGTCTCATGGAGTTGAAAACTAGAGCTCACTCCACAACTTGAAGGCAGCTTGGCAGGTTGGAAAACGTCTCTACAAAGCAGCTCAGTTGTCCTGAAACTCTTCCAGACAGCTTGGATCGTTTCTTCCTCTTCCAGGTTATTCATCTTGTAAGATAGTATATCGTAGCAGTTCTTACTGCTTAAATACATTATAGAGGGTCAAGAGAATCTAGTTGGTCTCAGGGTGCTCCTCAGATTTTTTGAGTTGTTTACTTTCTAGAAGCTGTATTACAGGTGTTGCAAAAGGGGTTTGGGCTGCCTTCCCGGCGCAGGGCCCCTTTTGCCATCGGGTTCCTGGTGTGTACCTGCAATAATTACACGGAAAATGTATTCATTGAAATACTGCCTGGCCCATTAGCTCTAGCCTCTTATTGGCTAACTCTCACATATGTGTTTAAGCCATTTCTAATAATCTGTGTGTCGCCACAAGTCGTGGCTTACCAGGAAAGATTCAGCGTGTCTTCATGGCGGGCAGCTCTCTCTGGCTCTGTCCCCTTCCCAGCATCCTGTTCTCTTTATCCTGTCTATCTAAGTCCTGCCCTATCAGAAGGCCAAGGCAGTTTCTTTATTAACCAGTAAAAGCAGCCCAAATACAGAAGGACCCTCCTACACCATACAGGATAGGGTGTTTCAGTATCACTCAGAACATCCTGAATCTTAGAGTGTTTTCCTGTAGGATGGAATAGTTTTCTTCTCTTAAGACATTCTGTATCTCATGGAACTTTCCTAAAAGATGGAAGATTTGATCTCAGAGAAAATTGGCACACAAAGGCATCAGAACAGGATGACATTAAAACAGGTTGACAAGTGAAAGGGGGCATAAATGGTCAGGGGGAAAAAACAGGAAGAGAAGCCTGATAGAGTCCCATGTCAGGAAGTCTGTTTTCTTCTGATAAATAACATATGTCTATTATCATAAATTCACTTTATTCTCAAAGAGCATATAATGTCTGCATAACCCAAAGCATGGAGCAGTGTGTCAAAAGCAGACTTGCCAAAGAAAAATTTTATAGCATTTCCTCTCACAAATTTCACAAATATAATTTGGGGATCGAAAATAAATGAACATTCTAATGCAAATTATAGTCTCTTAGCTTGGTTTTAAACATTTATTATCTGTCTAAATACCTACTGTTTTGAGATTTGTACTGATAACATTTGCTGCTCCTTGTATATTGTCAGCTAGCAAGATAGGGTGATGGTTTATTGCACAAGAATGGAGTTGCCTTTGGGCTCAGAGTGCTTCTGATAAGAACTCAATGTCTGTAACATTTATTTGAAGGTGTATACATTCTTATCAATGAGTAGTCCAACTGCTCTCTAGGCAATGTGAATTTATTAAAATACTAACATTTTGGTTTTCGTATGATTAGGGAGTGTTTCTGAGAATGTTCAACCTGAGGATTTACATGACAGTGAGACTCATCTGCTTTTGGCAGCAACAATCTACTTCAAGAGAATGATGAACATCGAAAACACTCCCTATGGAGTTGGTCTTGTCATTTGGGCCAGAAACTGCTCTTGCCTGGACTGCTTGATATTATGCTGTGCATGCAAGACTCACAGCTGAAATTGCTTAAATAAGGTGAGACAGTCTTTCCAGGTTTCTGCTTCATGAAAGAGTCTGACAGACGTTCTGCAGGAAACAGAAGAAAGTGACTGACAAATTGCCAATATAGGTGGAACTATCTTTGGAATTTCCTGGTTCATGGAAAAATCTGCCAGATATTATGGGCCTGTAGGCTAAAGATGGATGTTCCAGTGATGCAGAAGAACTTTGGGTGACTGTCAGGCAGTGAGATAACTCTGTTAATTCTAGAGTTTTATAAGTTGCTTACAATGCACTTCCTCTTAGCTTAGGTAATATGATATCCTTCTAGTGTCCTTGATGGAGTTAAAGAATAGATAGTTATAATTATAGTTTTCCTTAATTATGATGAAAGATAATATAGATGTGAATATTGTAACTATATTCTTGCTTGACACCTGTTTTGTTATATGCAATTTTACTAGGTTAAAGTTAAAAACCTTCCTTTATATTTAAACAGAAAAGCGGAAATGGTATGGTAAGTCCTTTGGTATATGTGTTCCTTTTATTGGTTAATGAATAAAGAAGCTGTTTTTGGCCAATGGCTTAACAAAATATTGCCAGACTGAAAGAGATATATAGAGGAAGAAGGCAGAAATAGAGAGAAGCCATGTAACCTCTGCTGGGGACAGATGTGCAGGGACCTTGCCAGTAAGCCACAGCCATGTGGCAAAACAAAGATTAATAGAAATTGGTTCATGAAAGATATAAGACCTAGGTAGCAATATGCTTAAGTTATTGGCCAAGCACTGATTTAAATAATATAGTTTCTGAGAGATTATTTTGGGTGTCTGGATGGCCAGCCTGGAAACACACAAGCAGCCTCCTACAACAAACCTCTTTGGGGGTCCCAATGAGTAAGGCTACCTGAGGGCTTCATAAGAGTGTAAGAGTTTCAACAGAGGCCAAACCAATTAGGCTGGCATTTATGACAGCCACTTAGCATAAGTAATGGGTTGAAGGAACTACTTTTCTGCTTCTTAGGACCTATCTGGGCAAAGACCTTCATACTAGGCTTCCTGAGAATTTTCTTGTTGTTGAGACTATTGTATTGCTTCATCGATCTGCAGGTAAGTAAGGACAAACTTCAAATTTCAGGCTAATATTTCGCTAACCAATATTCTGCTATTATTCAACGATCGTACAAGCAGAGGAGTTATGCAAGCAGGTTATTGACTCCTGAATTTGCTTCATTACGAACATGTGATATTAAACACTGACAAGCAAATATGAATAATTAATATTTGCTTTTACTATCTCCATTAAGCTCAGAAGTTCACTGTTTTCATTTAGTAAGTTTTCTTTTATCGACTCAGGTTATATTTTAAATCATGCCTTTTTATTCTTAGATATAAGGATAAGCAGCGACAGAATGGAAAACACTGTGAACAGAAGATTTGATGTCCTAGGATGCCTGTGAAGTGGATGTCTGTTCTGCTGCTCCTGCAGATGAGTTGCTACTTCAGATCTGGGAATTGTGGAAAGATTTTGGTATGGCCGATGGAATACAGTCACTGGATGAATCTAAAGATAATACTGGATGAACTTGTACAGAGCGGTCATGAAGTGACAGTTCTGAGACCTTCAGCTTCCATCTTTCTTGATCCCCAAAAGTCACCTGGTCTGAAGTTTGAGAGTTTTTCTACGTCTATCAGTAAAGATGATCTGGACAAGGTTTTCATTAAGCTTGTGGATGTATGGACTTATGAGACACCAAGAGATTTGTGTTTATCATTCTCTCCTGTGCTACAAAATGCGTTTGAGGAATATTCTGATAGCTATCTAAGGCTTTGCAAAGACACAGTCTCAAACAAGCAACTTATGACAAAACTAGAGAGATCCAAGTTTGATGTCCTTTTCTCGGATGCCGTTGCTCCCTGTGGGGAGCTGATAGCTGAACTCCTTCAGATCCCTTTTCTGTACAGTCTTCGCTTCTCTCCTGGCTACACAATGGAAAAGTACAGTGGAAGATTTCTAGTCCCTCCCTCTTACGTACCTATAATTATGTCAGGACTAGGTGGTCAAATGACATTCATGGAGAGGGTAAACAACATGATGTGTATGCTGTATTTTGACTTTTGGTTCCAGACATTTAACGAGAAGAAATGGAGTCAGTTTTACAGTGAAACGTTGGGTAAGTTATGATTCTTATCAGTAGCTCAGTGTCCTAGAAATGCAAAGTGAAATTACCTTTTATAAGTGATCAAATGTAATATGAAATTATCTACCAAACTCACTGTAAAAGCTGATTTTATTGATCAAACAGAAGCAGGTATCACTCCTGATACAGGACATTCTGGTGAGCTATACACCCAGCAAGAGAGGCCAGTAGACTTTCTCATAATGTCTAAAAGTACTGTGATTATTGTTGTAAGATAAGTACTATTAATTTTTTTAATATGAAAGTTAGAGGCACTAAACAAAAATTGAGCCATTCATAAAATTTACAGGTCCTTTAGCAAAACAAAAAAGAAGGACTAGCTACACACTACAAAGACCCTGAGGAATCTGGCCATGGTACATGGTGTGATGTGACTTTTGGACCTGGAATGTGTGTTTATATTTACACTGTTCCTCTCAAAGATATAGAGAAGATTAAAATGTGTGCACATTGATATCGTGGCTTAGTGGTTATTTCAATAATTATTATTTCAAATAACTGAAAAAAAGGTAATTCTTATGTTTGCTTTAAAAATCAATCCAAGCTGACATTTATGAATATTATGTGAGGAACAAATCAATTACACATGCAAATTATTTTACATATGAAAAAACATTGGTTTTTAAATCCACATGTACCACATCAAACATATATCTTCCATCATTTAAAGAATATTTTACATTCGATTGACAATACTGTCAACTTTTCTCTTTCTCATTTGCCCATTTCTCCTTCTAGGAAGGCCCACTACCTTAACTGAGACAATAGGCAAAGCAGAAATGTGGCTCATTAGAACCTACTGGGATTTGGAGTTTCCTCGCCCAACCTTACCAAATGTTGACTATGTTGGAGGTCTCCACTGCAAACCTGCTAAACCCTTGCCAAAGGTAAATGCATTATTTAGATCTCTTTTTTATTTGATGTCCTTTCTGGTGAAAGTACTCTACAGCTTTCTTTAGACTTTTCTACCAGGGATAGAGATATATAGAAAGGTGTACTTAAGCACCCTGCTAAGTAGGAGTTCAATAAACTCAGGAAAGAATGTCACAGACTGGGAACACATTCATATCATACTGAATAAAATTGAGTCAGCTAGGGTACTTGGGTTGTTAGCCATTGGGTAAAGTCCTTACCTATCAATTATGAGGATGTAACTTTGAATCCCAACACCCAGGTAAGAGTTGGGTGTCCCAGTACAGTGCAATGACATTAGTTCTGAGGTTGCAGAAACAGGGTGATACGGGGAGCTTGCTGGCCACTAATCTGATAAAAATTGTAAGATTTGTTTTCAATGTGAGACAATCTCAAAAACTGTGTTAAAGACTGACAGAGGAAGGCATCAGATTTTAACTTTTGGCATCTATGTGCTAAACAAACACAGGGAACCACCCAGCACGCCCAAAACACACACACACACACACACACACACAAACACACACACATGCACAGACACATAAGCCTACATACACATGTGCACAGACACATAAGCACACACACGTGCACACACAAGCACACACACATATAAACACAGGCAAAAAAGACAGAAATTAAGTCAGTTAAACTCATCACTCAGAAACTGTTAATCACCAAAAGCCATGATGAACATATACCCAAGGTAATTTATATCTGGAAAAAAAACATAGACAAAGTTTCTCTCTAACCAGTAAATTGTGGATGTTAGCTCTGAAAATAACCTATTCATATACAATATCATAAAATTATTATATAATAGATGTTTATCATGAAGTTATGATTATGTCACAAAGAACCAAAACATTTTATTAATCATAGTAGGAAGTTTGTGTAAATTACCACATAAGTACATACTGCAACATAAATATTATATTATCAAACACTAGTTCATAATATCAAATCACCCATTATAGGAGAAAATAAAATAACAAAGGAAAAATATCACACTTTCTATAAGATGAAAGCCTGTAAATGAATCTACAATTTTATGAATACCTCATCGAATATGCTTTCACTCCTGATTTTTAATTTTGCCAGAAGAAAATATTTAGAATGTTTGTTGGACAATATGCGAATACCATTTGCATGGATCCCTGTGGAGTTCAGTCTTTGATATTTCCGTTATTGTCTTCTGTATGTTTTTTTTTTCACTTTCCAATTGGATTTAATGAATATTTTCACAAGATCCACCCGCACATGTCACAGGGCCAAGAAAATGTAACCAGACAGGGCATAGGCCCCAGAGGAGAAGGTATGACCATATAAAGGGACCTATTACTCAACCAACTCCTAATCTTATCGTCACTGCCATAAATTAATCTCTCAACTCTCATCAGAGAAACTCCCTTTCTTTTTTGCTTTTTTTCGTTTGTTTTGTTTTTTTATATTCTTTTATTTTTCATTCAAAAATTTACACTTCCACCCCTTCTCCTAGTACCCTCCCTCTCCGCCACTACCCCTCCTCCCTCCCCCTGCTTCCTTAAGAGGGGGCAGGGTACCTGCCCTGTGGGAAGCCCAAGGCCCTCCTCCCTCAATCCTGGCCTAGGAAAGTGTGCATCCATATAGACTAGGTTCCCATAAAGCCAATACATGCAGAAGAGATAGGTCCCAGTGCCATTATCATTGGCTTCTCAGTCAGCCCCCTTTGGCAGCCACATTCAGAGATTCCGGTTTGATCATATGTTCATTCAGTCTTGGTCCAGCTGGATTTGGTGAGCTCCCATTAGATCAGGCACACTGTCTCAGTGGGTGGACCAGCCCCTTGCAGTCCTGACTTCCTTGCTCATCTTCTCCCTCCTTCTGCTCTTCGACTGGACCTTGGGAGATCAGTCCATTGCTCTGATGTGAATGTGGGTCTCTGTCTCTGTCTCTATCTCCATCCATCAGAGAAGCCAAATAGCAAGATGAACCCAAAGAAAAACATACATAGTTCCTCCTGGAAATTGGAAGCAAACAAGATTGCCGGGCAAAAGTTGGAAGCACGGGAGTGGGGATAGGGGTGGAGGTAGGGGTGGGGTGGGGATGGGCGAAGTGAAAGGGGGAGGGGGAAGGGAGAAGGGAAGGACTGGGGAGAGCTTGGGGGAGTAGGAGGGGAGAGATGGAGGAAGGGTGGATATTGGAGAAGGGAATAAAATATCTACATTAAGGGAGTCATTTAAGGATTGGCAAGAGACTTGGCTCTAGAGGGGATCCCAGGTGTCCACGGGGATGTCCCCAGCTAGGTACTTGGGCAGCAGAGGAGAGGGTGCCTGAACTAGCCTTGTCCCATAGTCACATTAATGAAGATCTTGATCTTCTGTATGTTTTAACACCACCATTTTAAATAGTCCTAGAAACACTTCAATTTTTATTCTCATAGTTTTTTGATAAACGTTTCATAAGTGATTATTCTACAACTATATTTTCTCATGAAGCAAATTCTTTTCACAGGAAATGGAAGATTTTGTCCAGACCTCTGGAGAGCATGGCATCGTGGTGTTTTCTCTGGGGTCAATGGTCAGCAACATGTCAGAAGACAAAGCCAATGCAATCGCATGGGCCTTTTCCCAGATTCCACAAAAGGTGAGGGAAGCATTCCATGGGAGGTGACTATAATACTGAGTCTGTGAATGCCATAGAAATGATGGCATTAAAGGTAAAGTTTTAAGGAAGCTCTAATTTTCCTTAGTCAAACAGATATTGGAAATTTATATTCACAACAAATGCTTCAATACTACAGAAGGTGTTTTTGACTAGAGTGACTTGGACATATATATAATGTGACCATCATGGGCACATTCTGAAATGCTGGCATGATGATGACATTGCTATCAAGTGTATGTAGACATAGCCAAATTCTTCAGAGTCACTTGTTCTATTTATTGATTACTTAAAGTCACTGCAAACATTAGATTTTCAGAGGTGAGTTAATTTGTATTTAGTATTTCTATCAAAATAACACTAAGCAGGTGTTGAAAAAGTTTGAAATGCAGCATGACTCTGCATTCTAATTTTAGAATAGACCTGTTCAGTGTGCAGTTGAGAGGGCCAATTAAAAGAGGGGAGTCCAAAGCTCATCAACTCTCAATCAAAATATACTTTGGGCTAATTGAGAGAAAAAGCATTAAAAGAAAAACCTATGCTCTTGACTGGCCTGCCAATATTTGTAGGAGAAATATCCAAGGGAAAGGTAGAGACCGGTGCTTCCCTCACAATGATGTCTGCCTCATAAAAGATGAAACTCACAATTCTGTGCTTAACCAGCCAGAGTGAAAGTCCTACCACTCAAGAAAGAAAGAGGGAAAAATAAAGAGTCCAAAGGAACATGAGGTAAAAAATAAAGTTTCAGAAGACTCACTTCATAAAGCATACTACAAAGTAATTTTCTACAGTTTAAATTTGAATGTTTATGAGCATTTTCAGTTTTGTATTGGAACAGCCACTCTTTATTCACCTCCATTAATTTTTTTATGTCATCCTGTAGTTGATTTTATCAGTCACATAGCAAATCTATGTTAACCGTGTGGCTAATGCTCCATTTTATGAGATTTGTCTGAGAATTTCAACATTCTGACCTCTGCAGTAAAATGTTTGCAGTTCATCACAAGGACTGCATACCTACCAGTATGCACAAGTCAGTAGGACATAAATCAGTGTCATTAGATTTTGAAATATGTTTTTCAATAATAACACTTGTGAATAGCAAATTATGTAGAAGAGACTGCTAAGAATATTTGCAAAGATTAATATGGTCAGAAATACTGAAATCCATCTAATTCAAGCCCCAAATAAGGTCATAATTTTAGAACTCTCCGACAAACCTCATAAAATGTAGGCTTTACTGCTTGTTTAACATCTATTTGCTACATTTACTGAATTTCTGAGCAAGAGAAATGACTCAGCATGTTAACTCTTTTCAGTGCAAAGTGATCAGCTCAATTTGAATCCCCCAAACTCATATCAAGTCAGGCACAGTATTTTATGTGTCTGTAATGCCAACACTCCTATCAAAGACAGAAGGCAGAAACAGGAGAATTCCTGTGAGTCATCAACAGGAGAGAAACCAGAATGAATATTTGAAGTAGTCTTCTCCATTCCACACTCACCATGGTGTTGAATGAGGTTATTATTCCACCAGGTCCCACATTGTTTAGTCCTTGGTCTGGGGTTCCTGTTCTGCCTGGTTGCTTTTCCAGCAAGGCAGTCACATCTTTCTTTTTCTGTGTCTGGATCACAACTGCAGTGAAACATTCCTCTTCCCAGAATACTCATTGAACTGCCTCTGCTTCCTGCCTGACTGCCGTTGCCCCACCTACGTTTCCTACCTGGCTACTGGCCAATCAGCATTTTATTAAAATTAATACAAGTAACAGGATAAAAGACCATTGTTCCACAGTACTCTCTCTCCCCTTTAAAAAAATAAGATCTCTGAATCTAATATCCTTTGTTTAGCTTTTCTCCTGACCATTATCCATAACAACCTGTAACCAACATTCTAAACAAAGAAAAATATCCACAGTCAATTTTTTGAGAATATGGCTGTAGTTTTCCAGGCTATTTCCTGCTGATTGGAGGTGCTGATGATATTATGGTGACCTAAAGAAAATTTATAATTATGATCAAGTCATGACTGGAGTATCCTATGAGGCTTGATTATCTCAGCCAGCAGTCTTGAATATGTTCTGCATGTAGAACTCAGACATCTGGGCCATTTGCTCCTATCTGATTTCTCAGGGGGTTTTCCTTGTTCAAACCTGATTTTTCTAAACCTAGAATGAATCCACAGCCTCTCATTTCCTGTGGAAACAAAAGAAAAACCTCTTCTCCAAAGTAACATACCTTTTGACTTCAACTTCAATTTTGAAGTCAAGGTGTTTTCAAAATATCAATCTTGAGTTATTTCAGCAACATTTATAAACATATACCTTTTAGCAGCTGTTGTTCCTTCCTCAGCATTCAAACAGTTCAAAAAATCATAATAACATACAGTATCCAGATTCTCTGTGTGTTTTCTATCTTTACATGGCTTTATTTTAAACTCTATTTCTTTTATTTTTAATTTTTGGCTATTTGAGACAGGGTTTTTCTGTGTATCTTTGCCTGGAACTTGCTATGTACATTCTCTTCTTGAATTCACAGAGATATCCCTGCCTCTGCCACCCAAGTGCTGGGATTAAAGGTGTGTGCCATCACACCTTGAACTCACAGAGATCCTTCTGCCTCTGCCTCTCAAGTGTTGGGATTAAAGGTGTGCCACCACACCCAGCTACTCTCTTTTCTTCTTTTTATTTTAAGGGCTTTACACTTTTTTCT
This sequence comes from Ondatra zibethicus, assembly GCA_004026605.1. Taxonomy (NCBI): domain Eukaryota; kingdom Metazoa; phylum Chordata; class Mammalia; order Rodentia; family Cricetidae; genus Ondatra; species Ondatra zibethicus. The sequence continues at coordinate 41,711 of PVIU01014273.1, forward strand.
CTTATCTCCGAAGCCTACATATATTTTTAAACAACCATCAACAATTTAGAAATTTTCTTCATCTGAATCTATCTTTATTGTATATCTCTCTTTTTCTGGTCATGTGAGTTTTTAATTTGCTAAGTCATATGGCTAGGATTAAAATTGTAGCTTTGATGACAGGATCCAGGCCATTCCTTAGCTTTCTGAGATTCTAGCCTCATGGCAGAGGTACTAGCTGGAGTTATGCTTATTGCCACAACTCTATGGCATTTCAAAGTCCCTGCCACCACCAAAAAGCATGCAGTCAACTTTTCATCAACACCATTTAAGTGTTCTGTGGCAGGACCTCTTAAAAGAGCTGCAAGGTTTTGCAGCTAAAGCTAAGTAAGGAAGCCTCTCTAAAATGAGACACGTTTGCCTCTAACAAACAGAGCCCACCTGAGAAAATGCTGCTGTCAATAAGCTGTGCTTAACTCTATTCTTTTCTGTCTAGAATTACTTCCCAAGCTCTCTCAGGCTTTCAGTGGATGCAGTTGTCTACACGTTGAGCACCATTTGTTGACAGAGGTTTTTGGTCCACCAGGTCTCACATTTGTTTAGTCCTTGGTCTGGGGTTTCTGTTCTGCCTGGTTCCTTTTCCAGTGAGGCAGTCACATCTTGCTTCCTTTGTGTCTGGATCACAACTGCAGACTGAAACTTCCCTCTTCCCAGAATTCTCATTGCCCTGCCTCTATTTACTGCCTGGTTGTCATCACCTCGCCTATACTTCCTGCCTGGCTACTGGTCAATCAGAATTTTATTAAAAATAATACAAGTAACATGATAAAAGACCATTGGCTCACAGCACCTTGGAATGTTTAAACATATATCTACACACATGAATTGGATCATATATACTCCATTACATACAGAAGACCAGGGAGGAAAAGAGAGAATGAGATAAAGACAGAAAAGAATTTCCAATCTCAGTAACAATCCAAGAATATGGATTCATGTTCAGAACTCTACATGCAACTTTTCCTGCCATTGGTGTTTAAGATTACATTAAGAATCTTCCATTACATTAAAAAAAAGATTCTTAGAGTCCTAAAGTAAAATTGACTTATCATTAAAAGACAATGATTGCATAGATTTGAACTCATGTGAATCAAAAACAAGAACAATAACTGAACAACCAAAAACAGACCAAACCTGGGCATATGGAAAATAAACATGGACATACTCAGTATTCACTGGATAACCCTCCTGCTTCTATCCTCCGTCTCCGTATTTCTTTCATATCTCTGTTCCTCCTACCTAATTTTTCTAATTCACATGCTGCTCACTACCCTGGAACATGCAAGTTCCATCAAGGCTAACCCCAAAAGATGTCACCTGAACTTGTTGCTATGACACCCCACAATATACAAATGCATCTCTAAGTTTATAATTAAATAGTTATAATTCTTCCTTTAAACTTAAGATAAAACTAAGAACTATATATTGTCGTCTCTCCTTTCAAAGTTTTAGATAGATTGGTTAGAACATAATTAGGCATTTATAAAGTGGTATATAGAAAATTAACATGCCCTAATAATTTGTGAAAGGCATTGAATGTTTTTAAATTGTCTATTGGACATTTGTGGGGAAGTTGGGGTGTTGCTTAGCAGTTGTTCTGGCTTCCCCAGATATTACACAGTGTCTCATTGCTGTACTTTTTCAGGTGTAATAATAAGCCCATATTTATGTAGTATATCCTGAGTCATGTCACTATGATTTTATATAATTTTTGAATCTTATTTAAACCCTAATTCATACTTATGTATATTTCCAAATGAGAATATTGATCTCATAATCCCTTGTAACTCTTTTCCTAGTCCTTTTCCTTTTTGATAACCCAACCTTTCTATTATAATTTTGTTTCTGAAGAATGGGTATCATTAGATATGGGAATGTAGATCTCTGCATGAGTCCATTGTAGGAAGTCACTCTATCAAAATTAATCACAACATGAGTAACATAGGGCTGGAGGATTTCCATTATGTCTTCTGGGCCTATACATTGTAATTTTGTAGCATTCTGTTTAATCTTTTAGAACTCATAGTTCTCAACCCCATCAGGGTTGAATTTACTCCCCATAACAAGCCATTCAGGTGCCCATTATTCCATGATTATAATAGAAACATCAGTCCCATCATAATTAATTAATACTGTAAATATTTTTCCCTTATTTTTAAATCCAATAATGGTTTATCATCTTGCTTTTGTAGGGTGCTTAACTCTATATAGTGTTTCTTGTACTGAGTCCTTCCTCACAAAGCACATCTCTTTGTGAAGGACTATATAGACAATACTAATAACTGCAATTTTTCTTCTGTCTTAAATGACCAATTTGTTTTTTTCCATATTCTTTTATTTTTTTCATTCAAAAAATTTACATTTCCTCCCCTTCTCCCAGTCCCCTCCCACTCCCCCACTCCCCCTTCTCCCTCCCCCTGCTTCCTTTAAAGAGGGCATGGTACCCTGCCCTGTGGAAGTCCAAGGCCCTCCCCTCTACATCCTGGCCTAGGAAGTTGTGCATTCAAATTAACTAGATTCTGAAAAAGATAATGCATGCAGAAGAGCTAGATCCTAGTATCATTATTGATGGCTTCTCAGTCTGCCCCCATTGGCAGCCACATTCAGAGAGTCTGGTTTGATCATATGCTCGTTCAGTCACAGTCCAGCTGGATTTGGTGAGCTCCCATTAGTTCAGGCACACTGTCTCATTGGGTGGACCAGCCCCTCGCTGTCCTGACTTCCTTAATCATCTTCTTCCACCTTCTGCTCTTCGACTGGACCTGGGGAGCTCAATCCATTGCTCTGATGTGAATGTGGATCTCTGTCTCTATCTCCATCCATCAGACGAAATTTCTATGGTGATGATCAAGATATTCATCAATGTGACTATGGGACAAGGCTAGTTCAGGCACCCTTTCCCTTTCGCCCACCCCCACCCCACCCCTACCTCCACCCCTATCCCCACTCCCGTGCTTCCACTTTTTGCCTGGCGATCTTGTTTGCTTCCAATTTCCAGGAGGATCTATATATGTCTTTCTTTGGTTTCACCTTCCTATTTGGCTTCTCTAGGCTTGTGAGCTATAAGCTTAGTGTCCTTTGTTTATGGCTAGAGTCCACTAATGAGTGAGTACATACCATAATCGTCTCTTTGGGTTTGGATTACCTCACTCAGGATAGTGTTTTCTATTTCCATCCATTTGCATGTCAAGATGTCATTGTTTTTTAACACTGAATATTATTCTAATGTGTATATATTCCATGCTTTCTTTATCCATTCTTCCATTTAGGGGCACCTAGGTTGTTTCCAGGTTCTGGCTATTACAAATAATGTTGCTATGAACATAGTTGCACAAATGCTTTTGTAATATGATTGGGCTTCTCTTGGGTATATTCCCAAGAGTGGTATTGCTGGATCCTGAGGTAGGTTGATTCCCTGTTTCCTGAGAAACCACCACAATAATTTCCAAAGTGGTTGCACAAGTTTGCATTCCCACCAGCAATGGATGAGAGTTCCACTTACTCCACATCCTCTCCAGCATAGGGAATCGTTGGTGTTTTTGATTTTAGCCATTATAACAGGTGTAAGATGGTATCTCAAAGTTGTTTTGATTTGCATTTCCCTGATGGCTAAGGAAGTTGAACATGACTTTAAGTATCTTTTGGCCATTCGAACTTCTTCTGTTGAGAATTCTCTGTTTAGATCATTACCCCATTTTTTAAGTGTTGTATTTAGAATTTTAATGTCTAGTTTCTTGAGTTCTTTGTATATTTTGGAGATCAGACCTTTGTCCGATGTGAGGTTAGTGAAGATCTTCTCCCATTCAGTGGGATGCCTTTTTGTCTTAATGACTGTGTCCTTTGCTTTACAGAAGCTTCTCAGTTTCAGGAGGTCCCATTTGTTCATTGTTGCTCTTATTGTCTGTGCCACTGGGGTTTTACATAGGAAGTGGTCTTCTGTGCCCATGTATTGCAGGTTACTTCCCACTTTCTCTTCTATCAGGTTCAGTGTGGCTGGACTTATATTGAGGTCTTTAATCCATTTGGACTTGAGTTTTGTGCATGGTGATAGATAAGGGTCTAATTTCATTCTCCTACAGATTGACATCCAGTTACGCCAAACCCTCTCATATACATGGTCCTTGCTTTTTTCAAATTCATAGCCACATTTCAATTAATGTTGTTACATACATATATATGCATATGTGAATACATTTATATTCCTAAATAAAACTTTTTCAGTCTGTATAATGCAAAATTTGGCTCCAGCAATAAAGACTATCTAATCTTTAACAGGTTATTTGGAAATTTGATGGCAAAATACCAGACACCTTAGGATCCAATACCAGAGTCTACAAATGGCTCCCACAGAATGACCTTCTAGGTGAGAATCTGGGAATAAACCTATCAAAGTTGACTTCAAAATTCTTTACATTACGATTAGTGAATGTAATATTTATTTGAAATAATAGGTTCTGCTACACAGTTGGTCTTTTTTTAATACTCATTTTCTCTTATCTACCATGTACCGCACATGTTCAACTGGGAATTAGTATTTCATAGTTCAAGTCTCAAGTCAAAAAAATCTGCATAATATCTCTCTGTAAATTTAGTTTCTTCTTGCTCTGAGACAGGAAAACATTTAACCAAGGTTATGAGTATAAGAATCTTCACATAGGTTTTCTTGGGAAGAGGAGGGAGGGGAAACAGCACAGTGATGTAAACTAAACTAATAAATTTAATTAAGTAAAAATTAATCTTCATGTAGAAAATCTCCTTTCAGTTCCTGATAGTTCATGTCTAAGACTGCTAATTATTGTCAACCTGCATTCATCTTGTTCTAGGTCATCCAAAAACCAAAGCCTTTGTAACTCATGGTGGAGCCAATGGAATCTATGAGGCAATACATTTTGGAATCCCTATGATTGGCATTCCTTTGTTTGCAGAGCAACATGATAATATTGCCTACATAGTAGCCAAAGGAGCAGCTATTTCATTAGATTTCAGAACAATGACAAGGGCAGATTTGCTCAATGCACTGGAGGCCATCATACATAATCCTTCGTGAGTATAACTTTTTAAAAATGTGTATATGTTGTTATTTGTTGGTTTTTGTGCTTTTTTACTGAAGGACAAAGGAGCAAAAATTATCCCAAAGGCAAAACTAATGAAAGGAACAGAGACAAATTAGGGCATAATTCAGAGTCATAGATTTTTCCCTCTTTTTGTTATTACTTTTTGTTTCCATGTTGTGCCATATATTTTTTCCTGTGTAAATCAGACTGGTCCTAAACGGTCCTAAATCCTTCTATGTCATCCTTCAAACTTCTTGGCCAATAGGCATATGCCACTAGCTCTGGCCAATTTTTATTTTCAGTTCTTTTAGTAAAGTAATTGGTCAGAGTTTTAAGGATAGTATAAAATTTAAATAGCCAATAAGTGAAGTGAAATGAAATGTTAGGGGTGGTGCCAGATGTATTACACCTATAAGTCATAGGAAAATATTGCAACAGATAAGCTTGAATGTTATAAAAGAGATAGGTAGCTTTTATGCTTTGCAAATAAAAAGACAGTAAGTTATCATTATTACAATTGTTATTTTGCTACATAAAACTGATATTAGAGTTGATTACTCATGTCTCTATATTACCCTTTTCCTTTATATGTTCATCAATAATTATTTCAGCATTTAGAATCAAATGCACCCACAATACTTCAGGGTGAGATTTTTGCAACTCTTCTTTCTAAAATTACAGTGCTAACAAAAAAATGAATATCAACAATAATAGCAAAAACTAGGCTTGAAGATGACTCTGTGTATAAGGGAAAGTCTACTCTGAGGACCAGAGTTCTGTTGCCAATACTCACATCAGGTAGTTACAAACATCTGTAACTCTAACCTCAACAGATCATATAACACACACATACACACACACACACACACACTCACACATACACACACATATTTAAAATAATAGCAAAAATTTATTGTGATTATACTTTACAATAAGAATAATAAAAGTAATAAGAAATTCCAGTACAGTAATTGAGAAGAAAATTATTCATCCTATTAATTTTATCAAATATTTGGTAACCTTTATGAGAAATAAATAAAAACAATGATAAGTAGCAATTAGAACTAATTAATAGGAACCAGGAAACATTTGCAATTTAAACACTAATCATTGATAGATGTACCTAAAAATCTCATTTCAGTCTTTATCAACTTTACACAGATATGCACCACCTTGGATACTTGAGAGTGATTTGCCTTCTAATTATATGTCCTGACACTACTATTCACTTTGCACATGAAATTTACTAATAATTGCTTATGGGTAACTGAAGCTTTATATACTCAAATAATATCTTATTTTGATTTGTTTTGATTTAAGACTTAGCTGTCTCCAAACTCTACATTAGGAATATTTAATCTTTTTGATTTTTCTTTTTACATGCTTAATCGTGCATGTCCAAGGAGCTCAGACATGCCTCTGAAGATCTTCCTAATCATGAACATAAAGCATACACAAAAAATTATACAAGTGCATTTTTCATATTTATATATGTTGATGTTTATTTTCCTTCTTTCAGCTATAAAGAGAAAGCTATGTGGTTGTCCACCATTCACCATGACCAGCCCATGAAACCCCTGGACAGAGCCATCTTCTGGATTGAGTTTGTCATGCGCCACCAAGGGGCCAAGCACCTGAGGCCACTTGCACACAACCTCACCTGGTACCAGTACCACTCTCTGGATGTGATTGGGTTCCTACTGGCCTGTGTGGCAGCCATAGCTTTCCTTTCCATGAAATCCTTCTTATTCATTTATCGAAAGTTTGTAAAGACGGGAAAGAAAAAGAAGAGCGAGTAGACCTCATTGAGAATGCACATGAACTACATTTCTGCATCATTCTACTTTATGAACGGCCTTCTGAACATTCACTGATAACTCTATCAAGGCATATCTTCATTAGAGGGGAAGGGAAGGGAGAAATAATGCAATTATATTATAATCTCACAAAATAAAAGACATAATGAAAAGAAAAAAGCTGAGTAAATGATAAGGAACTACCTAATAAGCAGATGTCCTCTATGGTATCTGCTTCAATCCTGCCTCATGAGTCCTGCCTTTAACCCCTGGTCTACTTTTCCTCAGCAATGGACAGGGAACTATGAGATGAAATAACCCTCTTCCTCAACAAATATAAATTAAAAATTGAAACAAAGGAGAGGCCTGGGCCTGACACAGGCACAGGCAACACCATGATGAGCAAACATGTTGTAGAGAGAGGGGACAGAAAGGGAAGTGGGAGCAGTTTGTTCTATCGTGAAGGCAGCAAGGAATGGCCTGATGTGAGAGGCCTTAACTGCTATGGCCCTTCTGTAGCAGGGGTCTGTGACAATGTCCATGGCGATGTGGACCTCCTTGGTCTGGACTCCCATTTGAGGCCATATTTTTGTCTGAGTACGGTGCTGAGCTGGTCCAGCCCCTCACCAGCCACCACACAGTAGCACCAGCAGTGATACTATGGCAGAAACGATGGCCCTGTCCCTTCACTGGGCAGTGTGAAAGAGCTGGCCTCAATGGTGTGGGCATGGGAGAGCTAACCCACCAATTACTGGCCACAGACCTAGGGTGAGCTGATCCTGCAACTTGCCTGAGCAGCTAGGATGAGCTGGCCCTAAACGAATGTGTGGATGAGCATGGCATCATTGGTGTTGAAGAGCTGATCCTTACCCCTCATCTTGGCAGTGCCAGAATGTTGGCCCTGGTGGCATGGGTGTGGAAGAGCTAGCCCTGATTGTGTGGGTACAGGAAAACCTGCCTCATCCCTTGCCTGGACATCATGGGAGAGCTAGCCTTGGTGATCAACTCAGCTAACACTGGTTTTGATCCGACCCATCCAACACCTACCCCATCGATGAACTGCTGGAGTCAAAGGAGGGGCAGGTCCTGCAGAACCAAAGTTGCAAGATCACCATGACACAGGGCAGCAACAGGATAGCCCAGAGGAGTCTCAGGGAGGATCCAGCCCCGATAGTGCAACAGAGCCCAGAGGCTTTGAACCAGTCCAATGACTCATTGCAGTGAACATTCACAAGTAAAGCTGTTTGTTTAAAGAGTACACCGGGTGACACCCATGAGAAACTGCAGCTTCTGCCATGAGACTTTTTTGTAATTTTTATTTTCTATTGTCTTTTGGGGAGGGAAGTTCCAAGATTGGAAGGCAGATATGGAAGGACCGGAAAATAAGTGGGATTGGGGTGTATAATGTGAAATTTATAAACAATTAAAAAATGTGAAAAAATTCAAATAAGGAAATACCCTTATTCTTTTATGAAATATTACTGTGAAAATATTTTACACAAGTAATGATATCATCCTGATATCCCTTCTTATATTCATACAAGTTGTGTTTACAGCTTGGTGTTGTGTAATTACATGTGTATGAGTTCATTCAATAATTAATGAAAATCAATAACTGAAAAAATTCATACATCTTATCCTCAGAGCAGGAAAGACAAACAATGTTAAGAGAAGTTGAAGAATCAGATTATGTTGTAAACAATGGTAAAAGATATAAATGCAATCTTTTGTTTTTATTTTGTTTTACTTGTTAATTTTATTTTAATTTTTTAATTTGTTTTTATTAATTTTCTTCATTTGTTTTCATACAAACCACAGTTTCTACTCACTCCTGTTCTTCCGTACCCTACATTCACCTCCCGACTACCACACAACTGTGCCTCCTCCATTAAAAGGGGCAGATCCCCCATGGGAGTCAGCATAGCATGGCCTATCAAGTTGAGACAGGACCAAGATCCTGCCCCTCCATCAAAGCAGGGCAAGGCATCCCAAAATATGGAATAGGATCCAAGGAGCCAGCTCACGCAGCAGGGACAAGTCCTTGTCCCACTACTAGGCACCCCAAAACAAGCCATGCTAAACATATGTCACCCACATGCAGAGGACCTATATTGGTCCAATGCAGTCTGCCTAGCTGTTGGTACAGAATCATTAGCTCCCACTAGCTCAGGTCTGCTGTCTCTATGGGTTCCGCTGCCATGATTATGATCCCCATGTCTCTATGAAAATAATGAATGAGACAAAGAAAGTTTGATGTTTTATTAATTCAGAAATATACTATCTGACAAAAATTCCTCCCCAGTTAGCATTTTTTTCAAAGATCAAAGTTTATGGTTAAGGTTGAATGTTGCTTTCAAAATTGCACTTTGCTCATCAGCTGTACCATTTTGAATTAGGCAAACAAGTAGAGTGAGGCTGTAGAGAGCATGGCCAGTGGGCTGCGAGGAGCTTGGCAACTAGGATGTCCACACAAGATTTGTCTTTTGAATATACTCGGTTTATTCACAACAAACATTTCTTATAATATCTTGTTAATAAAAGTTTAACAGACACCTCACCAATCAGGGAACAGTTGACAGAAAATGCTGCTGCAGGGTTGCATTGGGGAATCACCTCCCATGAGGATGCTTAGGAAACTATCTATGGTCTGGACCCATGCCATGGTGAAGTCCTTCAGCTGTCTCAGGCCAGTACAGCAGGGGTTCCAGAAAGTCCCTGAGAGCACAAGGGGGAACATGTGAGCTTAGTAACAGTGCTGGAAGTTCAATGGTAACTAAAGCTAGGGTCACACACTGAGTCTAGTTTCAAAGTCTTCAACACAAAGGCTTGAGGAGCTGAAGATCAAGGCATGTGGTCCACAATCTGACCATATTTGTAATGCTTGCATATTGGAACAGTCAGATCCATATGATTCTTAAAGAACTATACAAAGAGAAATGTGGACAGAATATACTCTGAGCCCAGGTACCTATGCAGTCAAGTGTCTTTAAGGCACCAAAAATGAGCTGCATAGGAAAGGATACCAGTATCTTTGTCTGAAGTTGGAAGATGTAAGAGAAAGAGTAAAAGCAAAAAGTAAAATCAAAGCAAGTCATAAATCTATTACAGTAGCAAAGTACAGACAGTACTTTAGGAAACTATAATAACGTGTATCACAAAACCTCAATCTCTGACAGTTATAATGAAGTTTGTACATTATAAATGATAAAAAGTGTTTTGACTTAATATTGGACATTGCATTTTAACATAGATTTATAAAGTAAACATGTTTTAAGACGGTGTGTCCAGACCTGACTGAGAAAATTTTGTTGACTTATGTTAATAGATACTAAGCTTTAGATTACTGCCCTAGTGATGTACTAAGATTTAATGCCTGCAAAATAACTCTGCGTTTATTGCTTTGTCTTTCTGATTAGAGCTCACAGTTCTGAGAAGTCAAATGGAATTCATATATTACTACAGGAGTATGAGAACTTGACCTCAGGATATTTTAAATCCATTGCTTCTATTTTATGCTCTTATGTATATACAAATTCCCTGTCTGGTAATTCACTCAGCTGAGCTGAAAATTTAACACTACTGAGGATTACTTTCAGATGTACTTCTTGCTCCCTTTGCTCTCCTCCTCCTCTCTTTCTCTTATTCTCTCTCTCTCTCCCTCTCTGTGTCATTGCAGACATACACAAATCACAAAGTAGAATTTCAGTGGCTTCCTTTCTATTAGCTCTTATATGTTCAGTATTGACTATTCAATATTCATGAAGACCCTCTGTCCAGTTAGTGACTTCTAACAAGATCTTGACATTCTGTATCACCTGAAAGCTAACTTTAAGCTAGCTGCATGCCAAGGACTGATTGTAGTCCTGTTCTGGTGATATTAAATGTACTCACCTGCTTTCTTGTCTGATGTTTTAGGATTTAGTCTCCAACTTCCTGACCTACTCCAGAACTTGTAGAGGTAGACTGTTCATTCATTTCCTGGCTGTGCATATCTGAAATAATCACACAGAAACTATATTAATTGCACTACTGTGACAATAGATTAAGTGTATTTCTAGCTAGCTATTACATCT
>PVIU01014274.1:0-45540 GCA_004026605.1 Ondatra zibethicus
GCCTACCAAGTCCCAGTGATTCTTTATTTATGTATGTATGTATTTTGAGGCAGGGTCCCTCTCTAAACCTAGAACTCAGCCATTGGCTAGACAGGCTGCCTACCAAGTCCCAGTGATTCTTTATTTATGTATGTATGTATTTTGAGGCAGGGTCCCTCTCTAAACCTAGAACTCAGCCATTGGCTAGACAGGCTGCCTATCAAGTCCCAGTGATTCTTCTGTCTCCCCAGTGCCAGGCTACTGGTGTGTACCACTGCACCCAGATTTTGTGCAGTGCTGTGCTGTGGATCTGAACCCAAATCCCATGCCCACATGGCACTTTACCAACTGAGCTGTCTCCTCAGCCATCAGCCGACTTTTATAAAGTGGATGGGGTGTCAACAGAAACCCCCCCCCACCGTGCTCACGCAGACCCATTTGTCCTGAGTCTGTACGGCCTGAGTCTCAGTTGGGCCTCTTCTGTGATGGCCTCCTCACTCGGCGTCTGAAGTCTGCTGTGCTGTGGCAGATGATTGTCTGGCATCGTTCCTCCTGCTGTAGGTGCCACCCGTGAGCACAACACACATGGTTTACCTTCATCAATAGGTAGGATTTGGAGTCACCTAAGAGAGGAGACTCCTCTGGGCAAGTCTGTGAGGGAGTTCCTATGGGCTAATTGAGGTGGGAAGACCCACCCCAACTGTGGGCAGCAGAATCTCATGAGTTGGGGTCCTGGACTAAATAAGAAGGGGAGAGTGAGCTGAGTAAGCACCAGGAAACATCTCTCTGTGTTTCCTGAGTGTGGATGCTATGTGACCAGCCACCTTAGTGCTCCTGCCGCAAAGACTTTCTCATCATGATGGACTGTACTCAAACTGTAGGTGTAAATAAACCCTTCTGGGAATTGTTTTTCTCTCGCAGAAGTGAGAAACTAATGAAGCCCCAGGTTTCCTCATCCACCGTTTCTCTGGTGTACATTTGAACTGCTTTCTGATGGTGTCAGCCTAGAAATTGGTATACATAGATGTCCAGAGCCACCGTTCTTTCTGAATAGTATTCTATGATATGAATAGACCATTACCAAGCACACTGCAGCTGTCGTTGTATTCTATGATGTGAATAGACCGTCACCAAGCACACTGCAGCTGTCATTGTATTCTATGATGTAAATAGACCGTCACCAAGCACACTGCAGCTGTCATTGTATTCTATGATGTGAATAGACCATCACCAAGCACACTGCAGCTGTCATTGTATTCTATGATGTGAATAGACCATCACCAAGCACACTGCAGCTGTCATTGCCCGAGTCCTCTGTGAATCTTGAAGACATGTGTTTTCATTTTTCCCGGGAAAATACCTAGGAGTAAGACCCCAGGTCCTAGTGTTTAGTTTTTCCAGGAGCCTTCCGACCCACCCCTTTGCACACTCCCATAGCAGTGATCACTCCAGTCCCTTGCACACTCCCACAGCGGTGTGGGAGCACTCCAGTCCCTTGCACACTCCCACAGTGGTGTGTGATCACTCCAGTCCCTTGCACACTCCCACAGCGGTGTGGGAGCACTCCAGTCCCTTGCACACTCGCACAGCGGTGTGTGAGCACTCCAGTCCCTTGCACACTCGCACAGTGGTGTGTGAGCACTCCAATCCCTTCCACACTCTCACAGCAGTGTGGCAGCACTCCAGTCCCTTGCACACTCCCACAGTGGTGTGTGATCACTCCAGTCCCTTGCACACTCTCACAGTGGTGTGGGAGCACTCCAGTCCCTTGCACACTCTCACAGTGGTGTGTGATCACTCCAGTCCCTTGCACACTCTCACAGTGGTGTGGGAGCACTCCAGTCCCTTGCACACTCGCACAGCGGTGTGGGAGCACTCCAGTCCCTTGCACACTCTCACAGCGGTGTGGGAGCACTCCAGTCCCTTGCACACTCCCGCAGTGGTGTGTGAGCACTCCAGTCCCTTGCACACTCCCGCAGCGGTGTGTGAGCACTCCAGTCCCTTGCACACTCCCAGGGCGGTGTGTGAGCACTCCAGTCCCTTGCACACTCCCACAGTGGTGTGTGAGCACTCCAGTCCCTTGCACACTCCCACAGCGGTGTGAGCACTCCAGTCCCTTGCACACTCCCACAGTGGTGTGTGAGCACTCCAGTCCCTTGCACACTCCCACAGCGGTGTGAGCACTCCAGTCCCTTGCACACTCCCACAGCAGTGTGGGAGCACTCCAGTCCCTTGCACAGTCCCGCAGCGGTGTGTGAGCACTCCAGTCCCTTGCACACTCTCACAGCGGTGTGTGAACATTCCAGTCCCTTCCACACTCCCACAGCGGTGTGAGCACTCCAGTCCCTTGCACACTCCCACAGCGGTGTGGGAGCACTCCAGTCCCTTGCACACTCCCACAGCGGTGTGTGATCACTCCAGTCCCTTGCACACTCCCACAGCGGTGTGGGAGCACTCCAGTCCCTTGCACACTCCCACAGCGGTGTGGGAGCACTCCAGCTTTTGCTGTTGTTGTCCTCATTGGTCCATCTGCCTTGGGGAGCAGTTTTCTTGTTGTGGTTAAATCTGATGTTGAACACCTTTGTGATGGTGACTTCTGTCACCTTGACACAACCTAGAACCATCTGAGAAAGGAGCCACAACACGGGACTGCCTAGATCAGGATGACCTATGTGTATGACTGTGGAGATTGTCTTGGTTGTGTTAACTGAGGTGGGAAACACACGCACGTGGGCAGAGGATCTTAGACCCTATGTACAAGAGCTGAGACAGTGAGCTGAACAGTCCTTCCTGCCTTGACTTCTCTGCAATGATGGACTGTAACCTGGTCCTAGGAGCTGAGTAAACCCTTCCTCCCTGAAGTTGCTTTTGGCAGCCTATTTTATTCTTCCAATCAGAAATGAAACTAAGACAACCATTTAAAATTTCCTTTCATGTATTGTTTTTTTTTTTTTAAGTGCTGGGAAAAAGCCATGAGAGGCAGGACTCCAGCCCTCGGCCCTCAGCTCAGATACCCTTCGGAGTGTTTCTCAATCCTCACACGTGTTCTCTGTGAAATGTATGTCTAGGTGTCTTGTCTGGTTTTGAACAGACTGCTCGTCTTTGGTTGGATGGTCTGTAGGGGCTCCTCGTGGTGTTGAGAGCCTTGCTCTCCACGGTCCCGCTTGTCCCTTCGTCTTCTCATTAACTCTATGGGTTGTGGTCTTCTGTACCCAGGTACCACAGTTCGCTGGCCATCTGTTGGCCTGCACTGATGGCTTGTGGAACGTCTGTTACGCTTTCCTCCACGCCCACCCCCTGGCCTGCCGTGCTTCACCTTCATCCATTCCCATCATCGAGGCTCTGCATGGTGCACATTACTTCTCTGCATTTCTGTGTCTGTTACCAGTTTACGGTTTCTTTGGAAAATGTCCCTTTAGGGTCCTGACCCTTGTTTGTACTGACTTGATGGTCACATGCTGTCATTAAGGAAAATTTGTTTCATGATCTGCATGTATAGTGTCCCCCACATTTGGGTTGAGGACGTGACCTCAGGACTGGGTCTTGAATTTTTATTGGCTGTGATTTTTGTTACGAAGTGTTCTCAGCCCTCACTGAGTCTAACTTGCATGGGAACAGCCTCCACATCCTGCCTATTCTCTCACACGGTCGAATTCCATGCTTACTTTCTGAGCTTGATGGCTTGAGTGAGCTCTCACTTAGGAGGTAGGGCTTAAAGTTAACCTTGAGTTGTGCGTGCGTCTCCTGCCCCAGGCTGCCCTCCTGTTGATCTTTTTGACAAGCACTGTCACTCCCCAAGCCACCTTGCTGGCCTGCTTTGACTGTCTTCTGGAACCAATCATGAATTATAGATATGGGTCTCTCCAGCTCTCTCTGCACTCAGCTGTCCTCAGCAAAGCCACACTCTCCAAGCTCTTAGCTTCCAGCTAAGTTTGAAATCAAATAGTTTGTCAGTTTTTGTTTCTCGAGTTGTCCTGGCTGCTCAAGACCCTTGGGGTTTCCACAGACTTGTGCTGAACCTGAGTCTTCTGTAAGAAACATGTTGGGCTTGCTGTGCCAACAGGTGGTAATATTCCAACCTGCGGGCGTCTGTTTCTTCTTACTCCCTAGGTGCTGTGGCACGTGGTGAACATGGCACGTGGTGAACATGGCGCCCTTTGTTAAAACTGTTTCTATGCATTCTTTACGTTTCATGCTATTTCACCAGGACTTAATTTTTTCATCTTCATCTAGTATAATTAATTCCATTGACTATAATTTAAGTTGTCCCATTGACCTTTCTTCTACATGTCTGTTCTAGAATCTGGTTTTGCAGATGGCATCAGGCTTCCTGTGTGTGTTCCTTGGGTAAGAACAGTTCTGGGGGTTCTCCGTGTCTTTGAGATGTCGCCTGCTGGGGCCTCCCTTCACTGTGCTCAGTGTTGACTCGCACCCATTGCTCCTTGAATGTTAAGCACACACTGCTCAGGGTCTAATCCCTCACTCACAATGTCTTAACCTTTTCACACATTACCGTTTGATCTCCAGTGTTTTAGTAAGGATTTTCCCCATCTGTGCCCATGAGGGATATTGATCTACAATTTCCTTTCTCATGATGTCAGGTTTGGGTGTTGGGATCTGGTGCACTGTGGAGTGATTTTGAAACGGTTTCTTCCTTTGCTATTTTCCAAAAGCATGTGTGTGAACATGTGTGTGAGGCCAGGACTTTCCTCTCATCACTGCAGCTCATTATGTGCTCTCACACTGCTGCTGCCCCCATAGACCCTTGCACACTCACCACGCCTGAGATTTCCCTCTCTTACACCGCCGCTGCCCAGCCCTGGAGGCCCTTGCACACTCACCACACCTCTCAGTCCCAACACCAGGTCACCCTAGGTCTCTCTCCACTGACTGGCATGCTGGCCTGCATGGAAGGCGAATGCTCCTGTCTTTCACGTTTGTTATCATCTGACTGCCAGACACTGGGTGCCGATGGTATGAAACCTGTCTCACACTGTGTTCTAGAGGACATTGTGGGTACTTCAGGCTCAGCTACTCACTGCTATAGCAGTCCTGGGTTTTTCCCCTCACTCCGAGGTGCAGTTGCCCATGAGGCCCTCTGAGTTGTCAATGTCTGAGTCTCAGCGAGGCCCTTCTGCTTTGGCCAGGCTGGTGGTCCAGCAGGCTGAGCAAGTCAGTAAGCAGCTCCCCTCCATGGCCTCTGCACCAGCTCCTGCCTCCAGGTTCCAACCCTGCTTAAGTTCCAGTTCCAACGTCCTACAATGCTGGACTATGATCTGAAAGCGTCAGCCAAATAAACCCTTCCCTCCCCGACTTGCTTTTTGGTCATGGTGCTTTTGTCACAGCCTTAGAAACCCTAACTAAGGCAGAAGCTTTCTCTAGATTACGTGGTATTTGCCCTACCCTAGAGAAGGAAGCAGCCATTCCCCCAAGGTTTGTAGGAAATATCATATGAAAATCAAGTTCAAGGTGGTACACCGGCTCATTCCAGCCACACTTTGCACTCCCTGAAAATGGCTTCACATTGGCCAAGATAAAATGAGAGTGTTTCATATCCCTCATTACGGTAGTAACCCACCGTTGTATAACAAATCACCCCCAGGACTTAGCAGTTTCAAACAGCAAAACCATTTCATTCTCTCTTAAGCTTTCTGTAAGTCAGGAATTAGGGAAGGGCTCAGCTGAACAGGTCTGGCCCTTGACTTCCTTTGGTGGCTGCTAAGAGGCGGGAGTAAGGGAGGGCTGAGGTCTTGGGGTCTCTCTATGGGAGACTGAGCTTCCTCCTGGCATGGCAGACTTAGGAACTCTATCAGCTCGGAAGCTGGCAAAGACCTGAGGGACAGCAACCCAGCAAGTGAAGCAGAAGCTGCAGCCCCTTCCTGATCTCACTGTGAAAAGGTCACAGGCCACTGGCTCAAAGGTCACAATTTCTGTTAATCTGTAAGCATTTATTTATTGTGTGTGTGCAACACGTGCACACACATGGAGGACAGAGACCACTCCTGGGAGTCAGCTCTCTACCTCCACCGTGTTGATTCCATGAATCAAACTCAGGTCGCCAGGTTTGATGACAAGAGCCTCTACCCACTGAACCATCTTCCCTTCCCTCCCTATACCTTTTTGATATTGCATTTTGAGACAGGTCCTGATATATAGCTCAGGCTGGACTCAAACTCTCTATCCTCCTGCCTCATCCTCATGAGGGCTGGCATTATGAGCTGCCTTGCCCTAGTTGTGTTTTTGTTTGTGTGCATGTGTGTGTACACATACATACTTGTGTGTGTACACATACATACTTGTATGTGTATGTACAGATGTGTTTATGCGCACATGTGTAGTACACATGTATGTGCAAGTGTGTATATGTGCAGGTATTTGTGTGCATGTGTGTACACATGTATTTCAGATGTGCATACATGCAAGTATGTGTGTGCATGTATGTGCAGATATGTATATGTACAGGTAGGTGCATGTGCACATGTGGTGCAGGTGTCTGTGCGTAGGCTTGTGTATGTGTATGCATATGCAGGTGCGTGTATGTATATATGTAGGTGTGGGTATTTGTGCATATATTCACAGGTGTGTATATGTGCATATGTGTGTGCAGGCTTGTGTATGTGTGTATTATAGTTGTGTGCATGTGGAAACTGGAAGTCATTGTCAAATATCTTTCTCAGTTGCTCTTTGCTTTTATTTTTAATTTTATATATGAGTGTTTTGCCTGTATGTACACACCACATAAGTGCCTAGTGCCCTCAGAGGCCAGAGAGAGCATTAAATATCTTGAGACTGCCGGACAGTGGTGACGCACACCTTTAATCCCAGCACTCGGGATGCAGAGACAAGCGGAGCTCTGAGTTTGAGGCTAGTTTGGTCTACAGAACTAGTTCCAGGACAGGCTCCAAAGCTACAGAGAAACCCTGTCTCAAAAAACAAACAGAAAAACTCTCTTGGGTCTAGAGTTAGAGACAGTTACAAACTGCCATGTGAGTGCTGGGAACGGAGTCCTCTAGAAGAGGAGGCGGTTACCGCCAAGCACGCTCTCTAGCCCCCCCACTTGCTTGTGAGCCAGGGTTTGGCTGAACCAGCTGCCCAGCCAGCCCTGAGGATCTTCCCCTGCCATCCTGCTCAGTGCTGGGACAGCTGGTGCAGGCCACTGCCACCATCTCCTACTACACAGCTGTTCTAATGGTTCAGGAACAAAAGTACCTGACAGACAACCAGAGTGTGGGGTTCTCATGGTTTCCAAGGGTTTCAGTGAGTCCTAGGGGGAGCTGGGGTTGGGGACTTGCAATGCGCCCTGGAGAGGAGGGGGCTAATGCTGAGGGATTTCAGTGCATCATGGGGGTGCTGATCTTGAGGATTTTCCATGTTTCCTGAGAGGATACCTACACTGAGGCAGGAGGCTGAAGCTAGTCACATGGCAGGGACTGAGAAACAGAGAGCCAGACCTTCAAAGGCCAACCCCAATGACCCACTTCTGCTAGCCATCAAAATAGTGCCACCAGCTGAGACCCAGTGTTCAAAGCATGAACCTTTGGCGGGG
This sequence comes from Ondatra zibethicus, assembly GCA_004026605.1. Classification (NCBI taxonomy): domain Eukaryota; kingdom Metazoa; phylum Chordata; class Mammalia; order Rodentia; family Cricetidae; genus Ondatra; species Ondatra zibethicus. The sequence continues at coordinate 7,526 of PVIU01014274.1, forward strand.
GGGAGGGGGGCTTCTCAAAACCAAACCATAAGACTCACCTGACACAGGTTCTGTTATGTGCAAAGCCATGCCGAAGACATTGGTGAAGGGACGAGGCTATGACTCAGTCAGTAGAGCATATGCCCAGAACGCTTGCCACCCTAGGCTCCATGCCCAGCAACAGGCATGGTGACACATGGCTGTCATTCAGCACTCAGAACGTGGAAGCGGGAGGATCAGAAATTCAAGGCCATCCTCCTTTTCATTGTGAGTTTGAGGCTACTCTGGGCTACAGCAGACCCTGTTTCAAGGTTGCCACTAATTAAGACTAGCCTTGGCAAAGGTTAGCATCAGGCATCAGGGTGGAGCTGAGGTGGGACTGGGTGGCATGGAGGTTGGCATTGTGCTTGTCAAACTGGACTCCATCCTCAGAACTGGTTGGCATTGAAGTCGGCATCACATTTGCAAAGTCTAGACTCTGTCCTAATTGCTCTGCTCTTCCTGCCCTTTCTTGTCTCCACCCTTTCAGCCTTTCAGAAAGCCACCCCCCCACCGCCATTGCTGTCATCTGATGGCCCCTTCCTGCCTGCTCCTACTTCCTCCTCAGCATCCAGGCCTGGATGTGGTCACCTCCTCAGCCTGTGAGTCTCCTCAGCTTCGCTCCCCCACCAGCTTCTTCCTCCTTGCCTTCTCCTCATGGCTTGTGAACCTTCTAGAAGAGGCCTTGAGTTACCCTGTTCCCTAGAGGGTGAGCTGCCCAGGTTCAGGGGCTTGCCCATGCCTCCTCTAGCGATGAGAGTCATTCTCCTCTATCCAGACAGGCAAGCCTGAGATTCCAGAACCAGAAGCTTCCCTGGGAACTCTGGCTTGGGCCCTACTGGCTAGGTATGCGGGGAACTGCAGGCCTTCAGCCTCCACAAGCCCACATTCCTGGCAGTTGACCCTAAAGCAGAAAGCCCTGTTCCCCAGCAGACAGGCAAGAGTCTGTTCCCGGAGCCAACGGGAACCCTGGGTCTCAGCAAGCATCCCTCATCCAGGCTCCTAACCAGATGTCAGCACTGCCAGGCACCAGGTAGGCTCTGGTTCTGACTGAGCCCTTCTCTCTTTGGTTTTCCCCTGTGACTTTCAGTTCTGTGTGTCCCCCAGTACCCACCCCAGCTGTTTCTAAGGCACCCATCCATGACCTCACCCCTCTGTGAGCTCTAGGTCACTCCCAAGCAGGTTTGGGCTCTCAGCAAATGTCTGTGTGGCCCCTTTCCTTCCAACTCCAAGGGCTGGCCTTGAACCCCCCCTGCTGCCTGCTTCAAAGGCAGAGACAACCTCATTTTTTGTCAGGGAGTCTGTTTGCTCAGACTCCCTGAGGATTTGGAGAAGGACCCTGGTATGAGAGAAGGGATCTTCATTCTCTCCTGCCTTTCCTGTCCTAAGTTAGTAGCCAGGTTTTTTTTTCTTGGGGATGGGAATCAAGGATAGGGAAAACTTCTGCCTACCTTTAACACTGGTAGAGTTGAGGGGGGGGAGTATCAGGCTGGCAATGAAGAAACTATCTCTTCTCAGTCCTCTTGGGTTCCTCTGTCCCAAGCCCCTTCCTCAATGCCCAGCCTTTGGGGAGGGGGAGGAGCAGAGAGCAGGTGAGAGCATCCACTGCTGGTGGAGAAGAGTGACGTCCTTGTGACCTCTCCCAGGCATCCGGCCCCACCCCCTCTCCCCTAGGCTGGCACCAGCTTCACACCTCTCTGTGTGTCCCAGCACCCTCTGCCTGCACCTGGGAGGTGAGAGTGTGGAGGGGGCTGGGCTTCGCCTCTACTCTGCAGGCACCCTGGCCACTGCGGAGGTCTGGGGCAGGGGCTCAGAACCAGCACCCCTGCTCATTCTCCCTCATGGTCGCCTGGCCCAAGACAGGCCCCCTCCCCACTCCCTGAAAGACTCCCTCCAAAGCCCTTCCTAGAATAAAGACTGAGCTGAGTCTCCATCCTTCTCATCAGATGAGGAGTTCAAGAAACGCTCCGCCCTGTCCTGGCTTCCCAATGCCTCCCCTGCTCTGGTGCCTCCTCCAGGCCTCTGCACCACCCACCAGCTGCTCCTGCCTCAGTTCTCTCCTGGAATCCTTGTCAGGCCACTTCCTTCTGGCTCTGTGACTGCATCAACCCTCACCCTTCCGACTTCGTCCCGACCCTCTCCCAATACTTCTTTGGCTTTCCTTCTGCCCCCACCCCATTCCTTCCCGGCCTCCCCACCCCCAAACACCGTGTCTCCTCCACTGCTCTCCAGATTTCCCGCCTCCCTCTTCCCCACCCCACCCCCGCAGCGCCCATCAGGTCCCCTCCATCCCTACCATTCCTTGGAGGTCTTGGAGTTCTCCAAGTTCGAGCCCCAGCTCCCTTTTCCCTCCACCACACCGCTGCTTCCCTTCCCTCTTCCCCTATAACCCCTTCTCTTCTCCACTCCCCTTTCTCTCCCTTCTCCTTCCTTCCCTCTCCTCCTCCCTCCCTTCTTCCTTTGCTCCCTTCCCCCCCCCTCGGCTCTGGCTCCCCTTCCCTCCATCCTCCCTCTCCCCACTCCCTCCCCGTGCCCCCTCCCCCTTCCTCGCCGCCTCTTCTGCCCTCCCTCCCCAGCTTCCCCGGCCACTCTCCCCTCGGCGCCCTCCCTTCTCCTCCCTCCTCCTCCCGCTCCCCACCAGCATCAGTATTCCGCTCGCGTCCACGGGACTCTCGGCTGCTCTCGGCGGCTGCCGCACCGTCCGAGCGGGGGCCGGGCCGGGCCGGGGCCTGGGGGGGTGGGTGGGGGGAGCGGCGGGGCCGCGGCGGAGGCGGGCGGCGGCCAGGCTGGCAGGCGGCGAGCGCGGAGCGCGGGCGGGCTGCGGGCCGGGCGGGGGCGGAGCCGCGACCCCGAGGACGCCCCCGGCCCAGGCCCCGCGCCCCGAGCAGACCCCGCGGGGCATGCCGCCCCTCGCCGGGAGCCCGGAGCCCGCGGTGAGTCGGAGCGCAGCGCGCAGCGCGCGGGGTCGAGGCAAGACAGGGGGCCGGGATGGATAGGGACGCGGATCCAGGATGGGGCCGGATGGGATGGAGACGCAGACTCGGGATGCGGGCCGGGACCTGGACCGGCGCCCCAGGCTGGGCGACCGCAGCTGGCTGCCCGGCTGCGGCCCGGGGCGGGAGTCTGCTCCCCCACGCCCTCCTCCCCGCCGCCGGGGGGCGTGCGGGCGATGGGGAGGGGGAGAGGCGGGCACGGGGTTTCCTTGGTGACCGTGCCTGGCAGGAGCGGTTGCCGTGGCAACCGGGGAGAACCGGGGAGTTTGGGAAGTGAACACGGGAAAGCCAAGAGGGGGTGATTGGAAAGGGAGGCGGCCTCAGATCCCACTCCCCATCAACGATCCTCCTCCCTCTTACTGCACGACTGGCCCTCCCTCCGCTCAGGACCCCCTTTTCCTTGACCGGCATCGGTCCTCAAATCTGTGGTCCTTGCACACGTCTCCTTGGGACCCTTGCTTGCTTGGCGCTATTCTCTCTCCCGAGGGGACCTCCCCAGTCACTGCTGGCTTCCATCACACCTGTTCTTCCAAGGCCTTCTAACTTCCCCTTATCCGGCCCATCTCTGACCCTCTCCCCCTGGCGTCCCTCCACCCTCCTTCCTGGAGACCCAGCTGGGCCTGTGCTCCTCTAGGCCCCATTCTTCTCCTTGCCATAAGCCCCTAACCTTGCTGGCTGGCTCCTCAACCCAGATCTTTTGGAAGCCCCATTCCGTGACCCTTCTTCCCCCCAAAAGTCTGTCTTCCGGTCTCCTCACAGGCAGGGTACTCGGATCCCACCCACCCCTAGACCTCATATTCTCTCCAGAACCCTCTCCTTCCTTCAAGCTGTCAATCTTAGGCCAAAAGCTCAGGCTCGGTCCAGGATCCCTCCCAGGTCTCCGTGCTCAGTTTCTCCGAACTCACCTCTTGGGCCAGGGGACCAGTCAGTCTCCCCGCTGGCTTCCGAGTCCCTCAATGTTCTTGAGCACCCTTTCCTCTCTAGGAACTCCCACCTCTGGCCTTTCCTTGCCTTGCAGCTTCGGGTGACTTTCCCTAGGCTGGGGAATCCTCCCGGGGAGCACCCCAGCTGGGCAGTAGAGGAACCTGGGGTGCCCCTCGCCCCCTCCCCAGCTGGGAGCTGCTGCCGCGCGCCTCCTTCCACATCACACCCATTGCTATGCGCCTCACATCCCAAGTCCAGCCGCGCAGCGCCAGACAGGAACTCTGGGCTACAGTGGCAGCTGGTAGTAGCCCAGTCCCCTTCACTCCCGATCCAGGCAGCGGTCAGCTCCCCTCCCCACGGCTCCTCTCCCCCAAGACCTTGGCCTGCAGGGTCTCTCTTCTTGCCCTCCTTGGAGCATCTCAGCGCTCACCGCAGCATTTCTCGGCTTCCTCTTCCCCTTCCCATCTGCCGCCTCCTCTCCCTGGGCCTTCTCTGATTCCTTCTGGTCCTCTGCCACCTGATTATTCAAATACACACAGAAGAAGAGGGAAACCAAAAAGAGATTGTTGGGAGACATTCAAAAGGGAGTACAGAGATGGAGAGTCAGAGTCAGAGAGGGGATGACTTCCATACAGACACACATACAAGAGTTTATTGCACGGAATATCTCTCTCTCTCTCTATCTCTCTCTCTCTCTCTCTCACACACACACAAAGGGTTAAATTCCCTTATGGGTAAATTCAGTTGGGAGATGGGAAGGGATACAGATTCCCACTGAGCCAGCACAGAGACCCAGAACCACAGACTCAGGGAGCCTGAGGCCCATGAACTAGAACTAGAGAGCATTCTGCCGCTCAGAAGCAGAGAGAAGTCCAAATCAGCCCAGAGGAAAGTGTGGGGCCACCACACACACACCAGGAAAGAAGTCCCCACACGTGGAATCCTGTGCTCACAGAGCCTTGGAGGGAAGGACAAAGGCAGAGGCCCTCCTGTGCACATGTTCCTCTCGGAGACAGAGAAGGAGGCCCTGAAGCCGGCCCCACCTGGCAGTAACTGTAGAGATAAGTAACCCCACTGTTCACACTGTGGCAGTGGGGTGCAATTGAAGGGAGGGTATCACTGCTAGAGGGACTCCAGGGTCAGGGAGCTGGCAGCAGATGCCCCTCAAAACCCCAGAAGCCAGGAAGGAGCTCTGCCAAGATCTGTCACCCCAGAGGACAGTGGAAATGAGACCTCAGGCTTCAAGGGCCCCTAACAGCTGGCAGCAGAGCGCAGGAACACCCAGCATCAGTGACCAGTGCTAGGTTTTAAGTGTCACCTTGCCTCTGTTTATCTGCTCTTCCCAGGGGCTGGCACCTTCCTGGATACCTGTCAACCTTTTCTGGTGCCAGCCCTGGGAGGTCCAACCCCCATTTCTGCTTCCTTTCCTGGGTCTCCCAAGTCCCTGACTTCTCCCTGAGACCTGTAGTTCCCTGTGTCTGGCCAGGAGGATGGTGCACCTATGATCCCAGCATTCAACAGTCTATGACAAGCCAGGCAGGACTATATAGTGAGACTCTGTCCCCAAACAACAGGTGATTAAAAAGCAAGAGAGGGAAGTGATGGGGCAGGGAAAGAAGCAGCCACCTCCTGTGCCAATGACAGGAAGAGTCCCTTAACTGGAGAAGAGCCCACATGCAGGCTCCCAAGGTTGGGATCTACCTGAAGCCCTGCAAGAAGCTACCATGTCATGTATGATCTGTCTTCCTCCACTGACTGTCACTAGGGCACCAGTCCCACTCCCTGTGTCAGCTCACAGCCAGTGGCATGCTAGGCTTCCTGGGGCGGGGGGGGGACTAAAGGACAACTGTATCTTTGAGTGGGATTGGGGAACAGGAGCCCTGGGGACACAGGAAGATTGTCACTTGGTCTCACCTCTAGGTCAGGGGGCAGATGCTGGGCCTTTGCTGGGGTGACCATGGCCAGCCAGTACTAATTCACCCGTGGGTGAACATATGCTTATGTTGAAGCTCCAGGATTCTCCCTCCCTGTTGAGAAGAAGCCTTTTGCCTTCATTTCCTGGTCCTGAGGCTAGGGTAGTTTTGCCAGACAGAGGATGGCAAGAGAGTAACTACAGTGGCAGGATGCCCCTTGTTGCCTGGAAACACACACTAGGCTGTTGTCATGGGAGGTGGGGATGAAAGGGCTGCAAAGACCTAGAGAAGGACAAGGAGGGCTGTGGTATAGGCAGGAGCCCATCCCAGAGCTGCGAGGAGCAGGCAGGAGCCCATCCCAGAGCTGCGAGGAGCAGGCAGGAGCCCATCCCAGAGCTGCGAGGAGCAGGCAGGAGCCCATCCCAGAGCTGCGAGGAGCAGGCAGGAGCCCATCCAGAGCGCAAGGAGCTGTCTGTAGGGTCTGGGCAAGCTGAGCAGAGTAAGAGCGGATGGGGGGGGTAGTGGGAAGCTCCAGGAAGGGTGAAGCGCTGGAGGAGGTGCAGAAGGAAGCTGTCCTGCTCTTGCCTAGCTAGGACATGAGCCTGGTGTAGTCATAGCAGCATTCGGGGGCGCCTCCAGAGCCAGGCCTGTGCCAAGATTCATGGGGATTCCCTCCACTTCTTGTAGTAACCCTAGCAGGGAGACACTGCCATCACGTCAAGTCTGACAGGAGAAACTGGAGCCCATACATATGCGGTACCTTCTCCCAGTGGCCTCTCCCACCCTGTAGACGGCCATGTCCAACTGGTACCACTGCTTTATACAGCAGATCAGAGGCCCAGAGTTGGGAACGTAACTAAGATGTTAAAGACTCGTGGACATTTGGACTTCTAAAAAGACATTAAGAATCTTATCCTGGCCTAGTGACACTGACCGGTCATCTCAGCACTTGGGAGGCTGAGGGAGGAGGATGACAAATTCAAAGCTAGTCTACACCACTTAGCAAGACCCTTTCTCAAGATAATAAAAAGGGGGAGCTGAATGGATAGTGGTGATGCACCCTTTAATCCCAGCACTTGGGAAACAGAGGCAGGCAGATCTCTTGAGTTTGAGGCCAGCCTGGCTGCATAAGAGAAACCCTGTCTCCAAAACTAAAACCAAAACAAAACAAATATATCCCCTTCTTTGAGCTGGGGAGCTGGCTCAGTGATTAAGAGCACACCTTGTGTTTGCAAAGGGCCTGGGTTTGATTCCCAGCGCTCACATCGAGGCTTGTCCTTGGGCACCAAGCATGAGTGTAGTGCATAGACATACATGTGGGCAAAACAAAATAGTAAAAATTAATCCAGAAAAAAATTAAAAAGAGGACTGGCGCATAGCTCAGAGGCAAAGCAAGTACCTAGAGAGTCCTGAGGACATGGCTCCTAGAATCCCCCAGTGAGGGGCTGGGTGTGGCTCAGTGATAGAGCCCCTGCCTAGAATCCCCCAGTGAGGGGCTGGGTGTGGCTCAGTGGTAGAGCCCTGCCTAGAATCCCCCAGTGAGGGGCTGGGTGTGGCTCAGTGGTAGAGCCCTGCCTAGAATCCCCCAGTGAGGGGCTGGGTGTGGCTCAGTGGTAGAGCCCTGCCTAGAATCCCCCAGTGGGGGGCTGGGGTGTGGCTCAGTGGTAGAGCCCTGCCTAGAATCCCCCAGTGGGGGGCTGGGGTGTGGGTCAGTGGTAGAGCCCTGCCTAGAATCCCCAGTGGGGGGCTGGGTATGGCTCAGTGGTAGAGTCCCTGCCTAGAATCCTCCAGTGGAGGCATGACTCAACAGTGGAGTACCTGTCTAGAATCTACCAGTGAGTGAAGTTGGGGGTGTGGCTTAGTGGTAAAATGCTTGCCTATAGGCAAGAAGCCCTGAGGTCAAAATTCTTAGTGCTTAATACCTTTTCAAGATTTACGTGTGTATGTTTTGTCTGCATGTATGTACCGCATTCCTATCTGGTGCCTAAGGAGTCAGAAAAGGGCATTAGATCATAGGAACTGATTTACAGATGGTTGGGAGCTGCCGTGGGGGTGCTGGGAACTGAACCTAGGTCCATTTCAAAAGCAGCAATTACTCTTAACCACTGAACCCATTTCTCCAGCCCCCTTAATACTTTATTATTTTAACTATTATATGTAATTTAGCTATTGGGATTGTGCATGTAGAGGTCAGAAGACAGCTGGTGTGTGTCTTTTCTCTCCTTTCACCTCATGGGCTCCAGGATGGAACTCAGTTCCTCAGGTATGGCCAAGCCTGCTAAGCTACCTCACCAGCCCCAATCCTCAGTGCCTAAAACAACAACAGAAAGGCGCCATAACTTGGGGCTCTCTGTCTCTCATGCTTGCTAATGCCCATAAACCCTGAGAGGGCTGGATGCTCCGGGCTGATTGTGGTGGTGGAGATTTGGGCTTTGACAATCTGTGTGTTGGGGGTCTCTTGTAGGAAGGAGACCAGGACTGTGTTCCAGGGCATCCACTCTCCAACAAATGGACAGTTCTGATCATTCGGAAATAATGGAATTACCTATGGGCCAAGGGAGGGAAAGCCTGTGTTTCTCCCCAGCGAGAATCATCACTTTTCCAAGAGTCTAAGGGGAGAAGGTTGCCATGAGTTTGAGGTCAGCCTGGGTCACCTAGTAAGACCTTGTCTCAGAAAAACCTAAATAAAGTAATAGATATGAGTGGTACGTTTGAACGAAGCTATCATCAAGGGCCTGCACTGCGCCTGTCGTCTTGAATGTCCACCAAACAGTGTCATCTTTATAGACTGTCAGGGAGGGGTCACTAAGGAGCTAGAGAATAAATCTGGCTCCATCGGGCTCCTACACACCCCCTCTCCCTCCTAGGAGACAGTCTGAGAGATGGAGGAAGGTATTTATTTATAAGCAGGTTTTATCAGGAGCCCATTGAAGAAATAGGTGTCCCCTGTGAACAGGTAAGGCCTTGGTCCACCCTTTTCCAAGGACAAACAGAGCCTACACTGAGCCACAGCCTCCCATTGCCCTGGACGGGGATGGGGGCTTCGTTCTTCCTATCACAGGCATGGATAGTGGGGGGTGTGGGGTACTGATAGCCTCTGGCTGCCATTTTAGGGAACACAAAACCCATATCCTTAGAGCCTGCATGGAGGATCCCAGGCAGCTGGGATGCTCATGTGTGTCTGGAAAAGTCTGCGGTGGCTCTCATGACTTTAGGACTTCCCTGACTGTCACCACTGTCTCTGGTCTGTCCTTCTCTTTGAGACAGCGTTTCAAATGGAGCCAGTTTGACTCAAACCCGGCAGTCCTCTCGCCCATGTCTGCCAGATGTTGAGATGACAGGAATGGAGCAGCACAGCACTCACTCCGCAGAGCCCAGAAACAGGCCCTGCAGCCTCCTCAAGAGACTTGTCCAGGCCACCTGCTCAGGCCTCAGCAATAACCGTGCTTACAGTGGCCTTTACTGCCAGGTTTCAGGGGTAATCACTTCCTCTCTATCACAAGGAAGAGGGGTCTGGAAGCCTTGATTGTGTGTGGGTGTCCTCATCCATAGTGACCCGCTTGTGTGTGGGTGTCCTCATCCATAGTGACCCGCTTGTGTGTGGGTGTCCTCGTACATATTGGCCACACCACCAGGCTTCAGAATGACAGCAAACTGCGCTGCCATGGCTCTGCCACATGGGCTTCCGGTAAGACGAGATCTACCCCCTAAGAACCCTACAGGAGACCATGTCCCACCATGCTATATGGGAACTGGAATAGAGATGGCTTCTGCATGGTTGGCCACACCAAGCCATATTTCCTGGTACCACATGTGGCCACTGACATTTAAATCCTCCTCAGTTGGATGACAAACTCAGGCTGGGTGTGGCAGTATACGCCCATCATCACAGCACACAGAAGGCTGAGGCAGGGGAATTTCAAACTGAAGCTCAGCCTGCAGTCGCCAGCTGTGGTCGGTGGCCACCGGGTTCCATCATGTAGCTGGGACATTTCTGTTACTCCAGAACTCTGTGGGACAGGGCCATGATAGAATTTTTATAGTTGTCCTGCTCTGAAGTTGTTAGGTCCCTGCCTTGCTGCTGAGTCCCCATCACTAACCTCCAGCTCTTTGTCACACGAAACCGCTCGTTCATGCCCAGGAGAAGCAGTGAGGGAGGGACAGCAAGGCCAGATTGATGACAGCACAATTTTTTCTTTTTGCTGTTATTTTGAGGCAGGGTCTCACGCAATCCAGATGGGCTTTACACTCGCTGTAGAGCTGAGAATGACCTTGAACTCCTGATCCTCAAGCCTCTACTTCCCAAGCTAGGATGAGAGGCCTGTGCCACGTGTGGTTTATTCAGATGGAACGAAGTGGCTCCTGATTGCTAGGTAAGCGCTCCACCAGCCGAGCCACACCCTCAGCCTGTTTGTTTGTTGTTTCTTATTTAGACAGGGTTGAGACAGGATCTTGCCATACAACCAAGATTGGCCTGGAACTCAGAGAAATCCTCCTGCCTCCACCTCCTGAGTGCTAAAGTCAGGTTTGAACCAACAAACTCAGGCTTCATCTTCCTTTTCTGAGTCTCTTGCCTCTGCTGGGCTGTGTGTAACAACTGCCCAGTGCAACAGCAAAGGCTGGGCCTATGGGATATGTCTCTACCCTTGCCCAGCTGCATGCCCTCATGGTTTTCAGGGTAACAGGAGCCCAGGTTCTCCTGTTCCTCGCCTCTTCTGCCTCTTGGTTCTGATGGTTTTGCTTGTTCCCTGTCTTTTCGTTCTTCACCCTCCTGTCACCTCAGCTCTAGACATCGTCCCCTCTCCCCCTGCCTCAGCTCTGACTTCTGGCTTTTCCACTCTAGGCAAAAGAGATGCCCTAAGGCTCAGTCACCTGTCCCTCCCTGTAACTGTTCCCAGCAGCCTGCTTGGGATGAAGGAAGCCAGCACCCCCACCTCCTTCATTACCTCTGCACCTGAGCTGGGCTCCACAGACCAGAGTGTGTGAACAACACGCACTCACCATGTCCCTCTGCACGCCTAGGCCCCTCCACCTGACATGCCCTCCTTCCGTCACCGCCTCCTGGCTTGTGCCCTGGGTCTCTGGGCTTCTGCGGTGACAGCCCTATCTGACTAGAGGAGACTCCTGCACACTCTTGAGCCCAGCGTGGCTCATACGCTTGTGTGAGTCAGTGTGGTGCACCTCTGCCCTGTGTGCTCAGTGGTGTAAACCCAGATGCCAGCATGAGAGTAGAGGTCAGGGATCTGCTCCCTGTCACCTTCTAGTGGGAGTCAGACAGATGAGAGACCAGGAAATTGCTACATATAGAGGCTTGGTGACATGTCACCAGAACAGACAGGCAGAGTTGAGGGAGATCATAGCCCAAGGCAGGGAGAAGGCAGGGAAGCCAGGCCCACTGCCTTGACTATGTGAGGAGAGGACAGCTCCTGCCGCAGACAGGCCATCACTGTGTGCCGGGGACACCTGAGTGGCCCTGGGCACCCAGGACTCTGCTCTGCCCTGTTCTCAGGGATCCTTTGCTCCCAGTTAGGACATCAGTGCTCGGGGCTCCTATTGTGAAAGCCCTGGGGACCAGGACATGCAGTGGCTGAGAGGGACAGGTCTGCATTTATTTCCTTCTGCCCTGAGCCTATGCCTCTGCCCCTCCCCCAGCCTTGCTCATGACTGCTGTCTAGGAAGAAGAGTTCTGCTGTCCAGGCTGTGCCACCTCTCCCCCCCCCCCGTCAGAGTGGGGAGTGTCCCTTTAGCTCTGGCCTCCCCCCTCTTGTCACCGCACCGCAGTTTCCTCTCTTGTCTTCACCTGACCCAGGCACCGGAGTGTGGTCGACAGGTGCTTGCTGCCTCCCTTTTCTCCTCACCCCGCCTCTCCTGGGCCCCCGATTTCCGATCTGCCATCTGCCTGGATCCTCTCAGGCACTGTGCCCAAGACATATCCCTGAGCTGGGCTGGGCGGGCAGCAGTGTCGATGAGGACTTAGCACCTTGTTTGAGCACCTGACTCTAGGATCTCTAGTCTGTCCTCGGCCCCACTCCAGCCCGCTCAGCTCTCTGACTTCTCTGTTCCAAGGCATGGTCCCTAGTCACAGCCCTGCCTGGCCATAGCCAGTGTCTCAGACCCTCTGAGTCTGTATCACCTGAGATCTGTAAGTGGGACCACGGCTGACCCCCCACGGGCTGTGTTGAGCACCCTGGAACTAAAAAGGATGGAGAGGGCTGTAGCTGGCTTACACCCCAGTGACCTCTGTGGGACTTGCCACTGTGGTCTCTGGAGTCCCATGACTCCCGGAGGATCCATGGGCTTGTCAGTAAGCCAGCCTAGCCAAGTAGGTAGACTCTGAGACAACCTGGATGCCCTGTGTGTGTGTATATGTGTGTGCGTATGTGTGTGTGTGTGTGTGTGTGTGTGTGTGTGTGAGAGAGAGAGAGAGAGAGAGAGAGAGAGAGAGAGAGAGAGAGAGAGAACCTGTGAAAGCCAGAGGCCAGCCTTGGTGTTCCTCAGATCTGCACTGTGGATTTAGTTTTTTATAGTTTTGGTTTAGTTTTTGGTTTTCCTCTTTTTTTAGCATTTATCATTTTGTGTGTGTGTGCACATGCGGTCAGAGGACAACTTGCAGAAGTCTGTTCTCTCCCTCCATCAAGCTCCTCAGGCAGGCTGCAGGCAGCTTTACCCACTAAGCCACCTCATCAACCTCATACACCTTGTTGTGTGCTTTTTTTTTTTCATACACCTTGTTTTAAAGCAAGGTCTTTCATTGGCCCAGAGCTCAGCTATTTGGCTAGACTGTCTGACTGCAAGCACAAGGATCCTGTCTCCACCCTCTCAGTCCTGGGGTGACAAACACATCACCAAGTCTAACTTCTTTACATGGCTTCTGGCGACTGAACTCAAGCATGTTACCCCTGGAACTTTCATCCCAGATGTGTGTGTGTGTGTGTGTGTGTGTGTGTGTGTGTGTGTGTGTGTGTATTGTCAGTACTTGGAATGGAACCTTGGACTTTTTGCAGACTAGGCAGGAGCTCTACCACTGAGCCACACCCCCAGCCTATAGCTGGTATATTCTAGACAGGTGCTTTACTCCTGAGCTACGCCCCAGCCCTCCTTTTTTTCCTTTAAAGGCGGAATCTCATTAAGTTGCCCAGGTTGGCCTTGAACTTGCCATTCTACTCAACCTCTGCATAGCTAGGATAACAAGCCTGCGCCTCTATGCCTAGCTTCTTTTTTAACTCTATAGTCAACGTTGAGTCAGTGTCTAGACCTATCCAGGCCTCAGTTTCTCTGTTTATGAAATGGGGATGCCAGCAGTTCTTAGAGGGCTGCTGCCCAGAGAACAGCTTTTTCCTCAAGAAACACTGCAGAAGGGTGTGGTGTCTGTGCTGGTAATGTACCCTAGGGGTGCTGCTGTGTGCTGTGAGTCTGTGCCTGGAACTAGCTCAGGTGCACACTCAGAAAAAGCAGCTAGCCTGTGCTCCAACTTCACTAGTTCGGTGAGCAAGTAGCTCCATGGGCAGGTTCTGGTTCCAAGCAAGAATGAGACTCCCCTAGTTACAAGTTATTTGGAGAGTCACACAGAAATGCATTGGGATCTAGCTAGCAAACCAGATGGCACTGTGGCAGGGAGGGAAGGGAGGAGACATGGAACACAGGTGTTCAGTCAAAGGCAGTGACCTCCTGTGGACAGGTGAAGACCTCAGGTGGAAGGATGTCCCAAGCTGGTGTGTCTGACTTGAGCAACTCTTACAGTGTACCTGGACCGGTTGGCAGGTGTGTCTGTGACAAGAAGCAGAGATATGACCCATCAGAAAATGTGCACAGCCAAATATCCATAGCGTCGTGTCCATCCCTTCTCTCACCTGGCACTTGCTGAGCATACCAGGCTCCGTCACAGGTCTCAAAACCAGAGACTAAAGCAGATGTGATCGCCACTCTCGGTGAATGTGTTTTCCAGTAGGTGTTGTCTGAGAGGTTAGGGGCAGCTTACAGAGGGAGGAAGGAAATGTACCAGGCATCATCCACTGAGAATGTGACATCGCAGAGGGTGCAGGCAGAGTGAAGAGCAGCCACAGAACCCCGACCCTGCCCCCCAGGCTGGTGCTCAGCCCTCCTAGTGAGGTTGGAGCAGAGGCTTTTCACCTTTATCTGTATGATTCAAGAGTTGCTGGAGAGCCCTAGGCAGCACAGGGTGGGATCTGGCTGCTGTGTTAACAGGGTCCCTCTGGCCACCTGTGTAGCCAGACACGTTGTGGAGGACAACAGAAGCCCGGGCAAGATCAAGGTGGTGGTCAGCTCAGGAGCCAGCTGAACATGAGCTGAGTTGTAGCGGGAGCTTTCTAGTGTGGAGACAGGAGAGCCTATGCTCAGTACACCACTCCTCCCATCTCCAGCCACTACGGGAGGTGACCTGTATTAGCATCCTCACAGTGGAGGACACCAGAACTCAGAAACTGAGGCCAGATGGAAGAAAAGGCAGCTTTGGGGATCCAATCCAGAGCCCCTTTCCAGAGCTCTAAGTGGCACTACTTCCATTTGCTGAGCCTTGTACCCATGCATGAGCATTTGTTGGCATCTGCTTCAGTGCCTGGCACATAGTGGGGGCTTCAGAAACAGGTTTTAGATAGAGGATGGGGAAATGGAGGGGTGATAGACAGGCAGAGACAACGAGATGGATGGATGGATGGATGGATGGATGGGGAAATAGATGAATAGATGCATATAGGGATGGTTAGAGAGCTATAAATGCATGGATGAACAAATAAATGGGTAAATAAAGAATGGTGAGATAGCTAAAGGGATGGATGAATGGATATAGAGATAAGTGAATTTACGGATGGATGATGGATGCATAAGAGGATAGATGGACAAAGAGGGAGGAATGGACAGGTGGATGGAAGGATAGCTATATAGAGAGTGGATGGAATGATGGACAGCTGAGTAGAGTGTGGATATGTGGACTGGGTGGATCCGCAGATGAGGGAGTGGGTGGGTGGTACATGGTTGGGTAGATGCATGTACGTGTGGAGAGTGGAAGGAAGAATGGATAGATGAAGAGATACATGAAGTGGATAAGCAGAGTGCAGCTTCCCAGCCTGTTCTGCAGAGGGCACCAGGAGGTGGCTGTTAGCCTGTAGATGAGGTGGGGTAGGATGGGGAGCACCAGGGGTAGCTTTCTTTGTGGCAAGAATGAGTGCTGGCCCCAAGTGAAAGGCAGGGTGATGGTAATATGGGCCTAAGTTGACTGGCATAGATTGGGTAGTATATTGAAACGGGGTCGAATCAGTGACTGTATGAGGAAGTGGGGGTCCTAGAGCAGACGCATGGGTGCCTAAACCCAGGATGGACCCTGAGGATGCAGGAGGGACATCTTGGTCCAATGGCATGGAGTCCATGCGGCCCAGCCTCGTTCTGCAGCTGAGGCTGCTGTGTGTGTGTGCCACGAGGCTCTAGCTTGGCACAGTCCAAAGCCCTCTCCCCTGGCAGCACAGCCGCCAACCTTCCTCCCCCCGCTTCCCCCGACCTTCCCTGACTGCCCAGAACCAACGGGTTAATTAGATAACGGAGCCTTTGATTAGCGGGGGAGGGGGAGGCCACCCCCTGGCTGAGCTAGCCGGGAGGGGGGAGTTGAGTGAGGGTGGAGGGAAAGAGGGAGGAGCGCCCTCCCCGCTGGAAGGAGAGAAAGAAGGAGGGAGGGGGCGGGGAGGGAGCGAGCTGGGCTCTGCACTGCCGTGTGACTAGAAATCGTAATCGCAGAGAAAGGGAGAAGAGGCAGAGCCGGGAGAGGGGACGGACAGACAGACAGACAGTGGGAAAAGCTGACCGAGCCAGGCTCCCAGCAATGACAGGGTGACGGGGCAGTGGAGGAGGAGGATAGACAGACAAGGGGTCTGGTGCTCCTCAGGGAGGCAAGACAGAATCGGGGAGCTGGGGAGAGGGGCCGAGGCTGGGTCTGCGAGTGGAGAGAAAGGAAGCTGGTGTGGGGGGTGGACTAGGTGGGGGCACAGGACCGGAGGAGGCAAGGACTTGCTTGTGTGGTGGTCAAGAGAAGAAGGCCAGGCTCCCCTAGAGGGTGGGAAGGGCGACAGACGAGGGGGGGGTGCAGGGAGACCCAAAAAGCCCCTGCGCCCCCCCCAGCACAAGCTCAGCGGGAAGCAATAGGAAGCTGGGGTGGCCTCGGGGTAACTGCAGACATGCGGAGGGGGGGCCTGGGGCACAGAGAGAAGGCCATCGGAAGTCAAGCCACCAGGGTGAGTGTCCCTCAGTGTGTTTGCTCTGGGAGCAGGGAGACAAGGACAAGGAGGTGGTGGCAGGAGAGGCGGAAGGAGAAGGAGGGAGCTGATGCAGAAGTCTTGGTGGGGTGTGCACTGGCAGTCTCGGTGGGGGAGGAGACCCGGGTGCTGGCCTGGGGGATGGTGGGGCTCAGTGAGCACCACACCAGCTCCTTGGCTTAGAGGGTAGGGGCTGGCCATAGCAGAGACTCAGGAAGTGGGGACAGTAGACCCAGGGTGGACCAAGGAAAAAGCTCACTGACCACATGTGTGGGAACAAAGACCCCACAGCCCCTGCTGAGACAGGCCAGTGCAGGGCAGGGCCTGGTGACGGCCCTGAGGCAGGGGGACCCTGTCTCTGCACCGGGCCATCTCAGCTCAGTCTGTGCTTCTCTCCTCCTGCCGCTGCCTCTCTGTCCATCCCTCCGTCTGTCCGTCTCTCTTTTTGTCTAATTCTCTGTCACAGTCTCTGTCATGGTCTCTCTGTGTCTATCTCTGTCCCGGTTTTTGCCTGTCTTTTTGTCTGTCTCTGGTCCGTCTCTCTCTATCTCTCGTTGTCTCTCTGTCTCCATCTCCTGCCCTCACACACTTGCTCAAACACACAGCAGCACACACATTTCTATCTGGGTTAAAATCTTGGAGGCTGCAGGAATGTGTGTGTGTGTGTGTGTGTGTGTGTGTGTGTGTGTGTACGTGCGCGTGCGCGCGCTCATGCACACCTGCGTGGGGGGGCAGCCCTGTGTCCATGGATTGGAGAGGCCATGTGCGAGGGTGTGTCTGTCCCTGCTGTTTGTGTGAGTGGGTGGGTATCGTGTTTATGGGGACCCCCTTCCTGTCTCACGGGGACTGTCTATGTGTGTGAGCACTCGGGGACACTGTGTGGAGGGGGACATCGGAAGGCTCTGCCACCCGATGGGCCTTGAGATGGCCTGGCACACAATCTAGCAGCTCCCGCCTTCCACAGGCAGGAGTGGCTGATGCATAGAAAGGGCGCCTGCTGTGCTGGCTGCAGGTACCTTCCTTCCTGCGCCCATTTGGTTAGCCTGTGTCCCTCCCCGCTGAGGCTAGGGAAAGCAGGGGACAGGCTGGATGGGTGCAATGACACACATGGAGGTCCCTACTGCCCCTTCCCACTCGGCCAGCTCCCTCGGCCTCCATCCTGCGACAGCTGCTGGCACAGATCCTGCCATAGGCTGTTCCCTCAGAGCACCTGCAATCTTGAGACTGCCCGCGGTCTCCAACTGTGCTGCCACAGGGTGGGGGTGCCCTGCAGCCGTCCACCTCCTCCCAGAACCCAGCCACCTCCTGACCTCTCTCATTTTCCTCTAAGTCTAGGACAGGATTGCACCTGAGAGGAGTCACGGATGATCCAGGGATGGGAAGGAGGGAAGACAGAGCTAGGCCCTGTGGCTGGTGCTGTCACACCTGAGAGGAGACATGTAGGGGAGGGGCAGAGAGGTGGGAGGCTGCCTCCCAGGGGACCTGCTTGGGTGTGATGGGAGTTGGTCAGCTTTGTGCTTCACCATGGCAGAGCTTTTGCCTTGCCTCTGTCTGTCCCTCCGTCTCTCCATACTTACCTGTCTAACTTAAATCACTGCAAAGACAATTTAAAAAAAATTAGGCTTTGGGGATGGGGCCAAGGGCGTGGACACTGGGAATGTGCGCTACCACTCAGCCACATGTCGTCTTCTTAGTTCTGAACAAGGTCCCACAGTAGTGCCCAGGCTGGCCTTGGATGTACTCTCTGGCTCAGGCTAGTCTGGAACTTTCAGTGTTCCTGCCTCGCCTCCTGAGCCCCTGAGAAAGCAGCCCTGCACCCCCAGGCTTGGCAACATCTAAGTTTCAATCTAGCTGACTTTGCCATTTACTGACCAAGTGACCTTCTCTGCGGCCTCAGTTATCCTTTCTGCAGAATGGCCCAGGAGAAGGTGGGCCCAGCACAGACAGACCAGGTCCCTGTATCTTTGGTTCTGGGCAGGGGTGGGGGCTTCTGGCACAGTTTTGGGCAACCTGAGTCCCTGACACTTAATGGCCAACATCTTCTCTCCCCCACAGCCCCCCAGCGTGCCCTCGGAGTATGAACATTGAGAATGGCGCAAGCCCACACTCGTGGTTCCCCGTGTCCCCTGCTGCCGCCTGGTAGGATGTCCTGGCCCCACGGGGCTCTCCTGCTCCTGTGGCTCTTTTCCCCACCCCTGGGAGCCGGTGGGGGCGGTGTGTCCATGACCGCAGCCGCTGGAGCGGGTTCCCCGCCAGCCACCTCCTGCCCGGCAGCCTGCTCCTGCAGCAACCAGGCCAGCAGGGTGATCTGCACACGGAGGGAGCTGGCGGAGGTGCCTGCCAGCATCCCAGTCAACACCCGCTACCTGAACCTGCAAGAGAACAGCATCCAGGTGAGTCTGCCTCCATAGCTGGTTGGCCCGTGGGTCAGGGCACAAAAAGCCTCTGCCTCCCTCCCTCCCGATCCCTCTCAACCTGGAGTTCCTGGCGCCTGCGCACCAGCTCCTCGCGTCGTCGCCCTGCCCACCGTTGCGATGTATTTCCACACAGGCTGTGTGCATTTTCCTGGAGTGCCTGCCACACCCTCACACCACAGGACAAGGTGCCTTCAGGTGGCCAGGAGAGGTCCTTCCACCTCACCCTCGCTGTTGTTGGCCTGAGATGGCAACTCCCAGCAAGCCTCAGTGCCTTCTTCTAGAAAGTGGGTCCTGGGGACCAAGGGGTCGAGGCTGGCACTGACATAGTAGTTAGCAGGGGCTGCAAGTGACTTCAGCTGTCTTTGTTTGGTGCACAGCCTGCCACATGCGGTGGGGATGGGGCTGTGCTGGTATTAAAGTGGGCTGTTGGGAGCTGCCTCCCACCTCAGGCTGAGGTGGAGCTGTCCTGAGTGCTGCATGATGCTCACAGTGCCCTGGCCACCTATTTCCAAGTGTCTGCAGCTGTCATTAGACACCAGGCTCACCCGAGTGATGACTTTGTTGTTGGTTGTTTCTTGGGTTTTGATTTTCTTTTATTATTGGTTTGCTTGCTTGCTTGCTTGAGATAAGGTCAGGGTCTCACTCTGTATCTCCAACTGGTTTGAAACTCTTTCCATAGCTCAGGCTGACCTTAAGCCTGCTCTGTAGCCCAGATTGTCCCCAACTTACAGTGACACTCTTGCTCCAGCCTCCTGTGTGCTAGAAGAGAGGAGGGCCCCCTTCCAGAAGGTCCAGCGGAGGGGCCAGCAGCCCCACATAGCTCTCCTGGAAAGCCAGACTCGGAGAAGAATGGAAACCCTGGGGGTGGGCTGGTGGGGACAGGCCCTTTCTGAGTGGCTGGGAAGCAAGGATGGGTGAAGCAGAGAAATGAGGCCCAGCGCCACCACTACTCTTGGGGCTGTCACTCTCTGCTCCACCTCGCCAGCTGCCTCCTTGAATGGCTATAGGTCACCGTTTCTGCCAGTTCGTTTCCTTGAAGTCTGTGCCTGCAACCCTCTAACTGCTGGGCTGTCTACGCCCCTCACTAGGGCAGACTTCCTGCCACAGAATGGACATCATCAAAGGATGAAACATCGCAATAGAAATCAGAACCACTCTCATCTGTCACCAGTTAGGGGCTCTGCGTTCCACTGTTGAAGCTACTGGTCTGCCTTAAAAGCTGAGATCCAAAGCAGAAAGGCCTGTGGGCCTAGCCACTCTCAAGGGCCGGCCTTCCAGGTGGCAGGAGCAAGAAGTGTAATGCTAGCTTGGCATGGCGCTGTGTACCTATGATCCCAGGTGAAATCCACCCTGAACTACATAGTGAGCTCCAGGCCAGCCTAGCCCACAGAGAGACTATGTGTCAAATCCAACCAATGAACCAGCATACAACAAAAGAAAATAAGTAATGCTTTTAGTTATCCATATTTTTAAAAAATCATCACACCCACCACCCAGATATAAATAACTCCTGTTTACATTTGTTTTTGTACCTTTCTGGGCTTATGTAAATGTGTCCTTTAATTATTTATTACAGAATGAATACAAATTAATTTTCTAGTTTTCCTAACTAGAAAATACACTTAGATAAACACACAGAGACAAAAGCTACTCGCAGTTCCACAGGCTCAGATAGCTCTCCTTCCTTCTGGAGCTCCCCAGCCGATATCCCCAGCACATACTCAGGGCTCAGGGTCCTCTGCTTTCGTGTGTGTGTGTGTGTGTGTGTGTGTGTGTGTGTGTGTGTGTGTGTGTGCAGATGTCAGGTGTCTTCCACAATCACTCACCATCATTTTTCTGAAGTGGGCTCTCTCTGAACTGGAGGGCACAGATCACTCAGCTGACTGGTCAGCAAGCCTCAGGGATCCTCCCGCGCTGGGGTGCAGATGTGCACCCCATGCCTGTCTTCTCCACTGGTGCTGGAGCTCCGACAATGGTCCTCCAGCCTGTGCATCAAGCCCTTGCCCTCAACTGTGGCCTCCACCTGCTTTCTTTTCAGAAATGAGAGCCACAATGTTTTACGATGCCTCAAGGTTGGGTTTTTCTCAGAGCTGTCATCGCTGGGCTTTTGTTTTGCAATATTGGTAAGGGACCAGGGTCTTCAACATTCTAGGCAAATGCTCTACCACTGGGTCACAGCCCCCCCCACACACTGGGGGATTCTAGGCAGGTGCTCTACCACTGGGTCACAGCCCCCCCCACACACTGGGGGATTCTAGGCAGGTGCTCTACCACTGGGTCACAGCCCCCCCACACACACTGGGGGATTCTAGGCAAATGCTCTACCACTGGGTCACAGCCCCCCACACACACTGGGGGATTCTAGGCAGGTGCTCTACCACTGGGCTACAGCCCCCACACACACACTGGGGGATTCTAGGCAGGTGCTCTACCACTGGGTCACAGCCCCCCCACACACTGGGGGATTCTAGGCAGGTGCTCTACCACTGGGCTACATCCCAGCCCTCTTTTCACTTTTGATTCTGAGACAGATTTTCACTCAGTTGCCCAGGCTGGCCTTGAATCTACTCTCTAACATAGGCACACTGCAAAGACTTTCATCCTTCTCTTGCCTATTTGAGAATCTGAGATGTCAGGCCTGTGCCACTAGATTTGGCTTGGTGTACAGTTTTTGAAATTCTCATTATGTATCCCAAGCTGGCCTTGAACTCCATCTCCAAGGTGCTGAAACTAAATGCATGGACCAACAGGCCTGGTATCTAGTGTGGTCTGATAAAAGCATAGTATTCCTGTCATCAAGAAGAGACTAGTAAATGCCTGGATTCCCAAGTGCTGGGATTCTATATACTCACAATAAACACCAGCGGAGGGGCTGGGGAGGTGGGCAGTATGGCTCCATCCGAGGCTTGCTTGCCTTGCTCCTGGGTACCAGCATGGTGACAGCAAGTGCTAAAGAAAAAAGACTACTCATTTCTCAGTTGCAGGTGGAGGTGTCCATGCCACATCTGCCCGCTGCCTCAGACTCTCCTTCGCGATTGATTCTATACATCCTCTGTATGTGCCTGCTGGGTCAGAGTGCAGGATCAGAGAAGCACTGCCCAGCGGTGCTATCTGATCATATACCTGGCCCTGTGCACACAGGCATGCACATGCACACACACACTCAACAGACCATCCGCAGGGACCGACCGCACACACAGTTGCCTGGTGACTGGCTTGTCACCTGCCGTCACAACTCCCAGGCACACTCCGCCATTCCCTGCCGCATCTCCAGCACCTAGAGCAGAGCAGCAGGCACTCAGCAGATATGGGGCAGATGGGGCCCCACCCAGAGCACTGCCCTCCACTAAATAGGGCCCCTGTCCCCACAGCAGCGCCCTCCTGTGAAAACAAACCCCACTGGGCACTGGAGGGACTCTAAGGATACTGACAGCATTCTCTAAAATCTGAACTCCGTGGTTGTGTGTGTAGGTGGCAGGGAAAGCCTCTGCCACAGGGCAGAGACAGTGAGTGGCTCTTCTCACTTGATTTTATTTTATTTATGTTGGTTGGTTTGCGGTGCTGAGTGTGGAGTCCAGAGCATTTGTTTTTCTTAAATCAGCAATTTCTCACTGGTACCCAGTTGTCCAGTTGGGCTGGACTTCACCACCTAACAGAACTTGCAGTCCCAGGGTTACTCTGGCCCAGTGACAGATCACCAGGCCCTGGAGAAGTTGGAGTGTGGGAAGCAGAGGTTGGACAGCCACCCCTCCATCCCCTCCTCTTCTCCCGGAAGCTGCTTCACCTGGCTGGGCTGCTCTGGGATGGGTTGCAGCATTCTTCCTCCCTTCCCCCATCCCCATCTCCCTCCTACCCCACAACCACCCTCATATAATCATGGTAGTCTCTGCCTTCCTACTGCTGTATATGTGTGTGTGTGCATGCATGTGTGTCTCTGTGTATGCATGCATGTGTCCGTGTGTCTGCATGCGTGTGTGTCTCTGTGTATGCATGTGTGTGTGTTTAATTTATGCAAATACAGCTACTGTGGAGCTGGTTCTTTGTCCCCTCAGCCATGTGTGTCTCCTTCATCACCCTAACTGCTTCAGGACTGCCCTTGCTGGCCCACGCACCCACTCCCCTGCTACAGAAATCACACTTGGGGAAGGGGATTCTTGTGGAAGTTGTAGGTCTTTTTCTTCTTTTCTCATTTTGTGTGTGTGCGTGTGTGCGTGTTCGTGTGTGTGTTCAGAATTCCACCCTGGCTGTTATCCGCTGGAAGCTGTCCACCTCACTTTTGAGACAGGATCTCTCATGGGCCTGGAACTCATCAAATTAGCTAGCTTAGCTACCCAGCTAGCTCCAGGGATATGCCTGTCTCCATTTCTCTATCCTGGGATCACAAATGTGAGCCACACACCTAGTTCTTCATGTGAGTGCTGGGCATTGAGCATAGTCCTCGTGTATGCATTCATTGTCCCCAGGCTCTGCAGAGAGAGTGCCGTGGTTGGCTTCCTGCAAGGGAATAGCTGGTCTTAGGCCATGTGCGCCTTTAACTTAACCCTGTGCAGCTATCCCTCCCCCACCAGCACGGGAGGGAAGAGAAGGTTCAAAGACTTCCTCTTTGAACATGGCCTAGCAAAAACCTGGGGAGGGAGCTACCCCAAGCTCCCACCTTGTCTATCAACTGGAGGGATTTCGCACACTCTCTGTAGATTCTGCATAGGTGTTTCTAAAGAGGTCTTAAGGAAGTTCGTGAGACACTTCCCAATGCCCCATATATGACACCAAATGTTTAGCAAGGTATGGGGCTACACAACTGACATCCCAGCATTCAGAAGGCTGAGGCAGGAGGATTGCCAGGCTAATGTGGGCTATATAGCGAGACTCCATCTCAAGCAATACTACTGAGTTTTCAAAAAATACAAGGAGGAACTCCAAATGATCCCCTAGTGTTAACATTTTAAACTCCACGGGGAGGGACTGGAGGCACGGTCCAGCTGTCAGGAGCGGTCCAGCTGCCAGGAGCGGTCCAGCTGTCAGGAGCACTTGTTGCTCTTGCAGAGGACCCAGGTTCGGTTCCGAGCACCCATGTAGTGTCTGACAACCTCCCAACTTTGATGTCCTTTTCTGACCTCTGAGGGCGTCAGGCATACACATGGTACAAATACATATATGCAAGCAACACACACACATGCATACAAATTTTTATAGTTTATTTCATTTGTTTTATGTCCGTTGGTGTTTTGCCTACATTCACGTCTGTGTGAGGGTGTTGGATCCCCTAGAACTGAAATTATAGATAGTTGTGAGCTGCCATGTAGGTGCCAGGAATTAAACCTGGGTCCTCTGCATGCATGTGTGTCTCTGTGTATGCATGTGTGTGTGTTTAATTTATGCAAATACAGCTACTGTGGAGCTGGTTCTTTGTCCCCTCAGCCATGTGTGTCTCCTTCATCACCCTAACTGCTTCAGGACTGCCCTTGCTGGCCCACGTATCCACTCCCCTGCTACAAAAATCACACTTGGGGAAGGGGACTCTTGTGGAAGTTGTAGGTTAAAAGCCTGTGCTTTTAACTGCTGAGCCATCTCTCCAGCCCCCATTAAAAAAAAGTTTTAGTTAAAATTTTTTGTTTGTTTGTGTTTTTTGGTTTTTTGAGACAGGGTTTCTCTGTAGCTTTGGAGCCTGTCCTGGAACTAGCTCTTGTAGACCAGACTAGCCTCGAACTCACAGATATCAGCCAGCCTCTGCCTCCAGAATGTTGGGATTAAAGTTGTACGCCACCACTGCCCAACTTTTAGTTAAAGGATTGTTCTTACAGAGTACCCAGGTTCAAGACCCAGCACCCACAGAGCAGTTCACAGCCACATGAAACTCCAGTTCCAGGGGAATTTGACATCATCTCCTTGCCTTTGTGGGCACTGGACATGTGGTATACATATATACACTCAGGCAAAACACCATACACCTAATAGTAAATAAATCTTTTGTTTTTTTCAAGACAGGATTTCTCTGTATAGCCCTGGCTGTCCTGGAACTCCCTCTGTAGACCAGGCTGGCCTTGAACTCACAGCAATATGCCTGTGTCCGCCTCCCAAGTGCTGGGATTAAAGGCGTGTGCCATCACCACCCAGCTATACATAAATCTTTTAAAGAAACATTTCACAAGGAACACACAAAAATACCACCCATGCTTCTCTCTTGAGGTTGCTCTTTGTGGAGAATTTAACTTCTCCAATGGTGTTTTGTTTTCTAAATATTTGTTCATAGAAAGCCTTCAATACTTTCTGCAACCAGAAAAGTACGTGGAAGGAGCAGCTGCCGAGCCTGGAGTGGTAGCAGAGGCCCGGCTGCACAGTACTCAGGAGGCTGGGCAGGGGAGCTGGGTGTAGATGAGGGAGGCAGAGGCTAAAATCTGCGGCTGGGTGGGTACCCTTCCCATAGCTGTCTGAGGAGCCTGGGGAAGGGCTACACACCTGTCTCCTTCGATTGAGCTATTTGCTGGGTTAGGATTTTTCTTCTCCTCCATCTTCTTTTTCTTACTTGAGGTAAGATGTCAGTTATCTCAGGCTGGACTGCAGAAGACAGCCTTGAACTCCTGATCCTCCTGCCTGTGCCTCCCAAAGACTGGGTGATGGGAAAGTGCTACCACACCTGGTTTATGTGGTGCTGAGGATGGTTTGCGCATGCTCTGGCTCTGTGAACACTCCACCAATCAACTGAGCTACCCTGACAAGTGTGTGTGTGTGAGAGAGAGAGTTCCTGTTCATATGTGTGCTCATGCATGTGTGGAGGCCAGAGGACAACTTCAGATACCATTTCTCAGGTAGCAACCACATCCTGTGAGGAGGTCTCTCGCTGGCTTGGTGCTCAGCTGTCAGGGTGAGCTCCTGGGATCCCCAGCCTGACACGACAAACAGCTGCCACTGGTGACACCTGGCTTTTGATGTGGGTTCTGGGAGTCCAACTTTGGACTCCTGCTAACTGGGCAAGTGCTCTACCAGCTGTGTCTTCCCCAGGCCGAGGTTTGTGTGTATGCTTTGTTTGTTGGTGTGGGGGGGGGATGAAGAGATAGAGGTTTATTTATCATTTTTGTACATGCAGTGAGGATATTAACAATTCGTTGGCAATTTGGAAACATTCTCGAGAGGGGTTGCATCGTGTGTGTGTGTGTGTGTGTGTGTGTGTGTGTGTGTGTGCTCATGCATATGACTACAGGCACCCAAGTGCTGCAGTGCACAAGGGGAGGTGGAGGTCAGAGGACACACTTGGAGCTGGAGCTCCCTTCCACTCTCTCTAGGGCTGGTCTCTGTTGCGAGCCACTGAGTGTGTGGTCGTCTGAGCTCTTCCTTCTTCAGCTTTATGTGGGTTCTGGGAGTCTGAACTTGCACGGTGTGTATTGCTGGAGGGAAGGGATGAGGCAGAGTTCTTTTAGAGCCCAGGCTGAACTGCAACTTCCCATAATCCTTTTGCATTCTGGGACTACAACCAGGAGACAACATGCCCTGACCCTCTAAACACTGACTGAGAGGTCCTTCAGAACACGGGCACCTTCTTCCTCCCACAGCTCCTCCGCCCCTCAGTTCCCATGTGCTCTGTGTCCAGGGACATACAGGGTCCACTCGCAGCCTTGAGCACAGTATGGAAACCGCCAGACCTCAGCTTCATCCTGGGCAGTGAGGATAACAGGTGCCTCTGTCAGAGCTACTGAAGACTTGGGGGCTTGGCTCAGTTGAGGGGGCGTGGCTCGGTTGAGTGCTCGCCTAGAGCGTGGCACATGGTGGAAACAAGGCCATTGTGGCCCACACCCCTCGTGCAGCTGTCACTCTGAACGTGTAGAATTGTTGTGTCCTGAGCACCCGATGGCCTCTGCGCCTCAGGGTCACCTTCTCCTCACTTGGGTGGACTTAGGCTCCACCTCCATGGATGAAGTACAGTCTGGGAGTCATCTGTGCCAGCATGCTTCCTCGGGGCCCTGGAGAGGAAGGGAGGAGGGGACACATGCCCTGCAAACCCTTCCTTAGGACAGCCAGAACACACTGAGACACCGAGGTGCCGTGATCAGGAAGGATAATCAGGGCTCAGCTTTCTCAGCACATTCCCCCACACTCCGAGTTCATGGCGGGAGGGAAGGAGCCCATTCTGGCCTTGGGGACTCAGTGGACAATCGTATACCAACACATGACCTCAGCCATGTGCTAGCCACCAAAGAAGTCCCTGAGGAAAAAGAAGGCGCCTTATCAAAGGACAAGGATAAACACAGAAGCCGCCATCAAAACACCTGGGGTGTTCTTGGGTTTTTTTTGATGCATGTGTGTATGGGGGGGGGGTGTTTGTGTTTGTGTAGGTGTGGGTTTGTGGTGTGGGTATATGTGTGTGCGTGTGTGCTGTTGTGTATGTGTGTGTCTGCTGTGTGTGTGGTGTGGTATATGTGCATGTGTGTGTAGTGTGTATGTATATGTGTGGTGTGTATGTGGCATTGTGAATGCATTGTGTGTACTGTATGTGTATGTGTGGGTATGTGGTGCATGTGTATGTGTGTGGTGTGGTGTGGTGTGGTGTGTATGTATGTGTATGGTGTGGTATGTTGTGTGTGGGGTATGTTGTATGTGTGTATAGTATGTTGTGTATGTGTGGTATGTTTGTGGTTTGTGTGTATGTGTGTGTTGTGTGTTGTGTGTGGTGTGTGTAGTGTGTATTGTATGTGTGTGTGGTATGTTGTATTGTGGTGTGCATTTGTGTTGTAGTGTGTGTGTGTGTGTGTGTGTGTGTGTGTAGGCAGAGGTTGGCATCGTGTCTTCCTTGTCCCTCTCACCTTTTTACCTGAAGTTCACCTGTTTGGCTACATTGACTGGCCATTCAGCCTCAAAAATTGGCCTGCCTCCATCTCTTGTGTTGAAGCTACAGATGTGTACAGATGCATCCATATTCTTCTGTGGGCTCTGGAGATCAAAACCAGGACATCAAGGCTGCATGGCCAGCACTTACCTGTGTATCTCTAATCCAGTATTTTTTAAGAATTTAAAACAAAAAAAATTGTGTCAAAAAAACAAAACAACCATAACCCTCATAAGCTTGCTCAACTTTCCCCGCTTCATTACATTCAGGACGCATGAAAACAATTTATCATAATAGCATTAGGATGAGCGTCCACTTAATCATTTTCCTACCACAGTTAAATTTTTAATAAAGGATCTCCTGACAGTTTGTTTCCTTAAAAGCCCCAGCAGAACACAGTGCGGTTCACTCAGCTCCAGTACTGGGTGCAGACTGCCAGACGTGCGCAGTGCCCTAAGGAGGCCAGGCTGCAGGGGGCTGGAGCCAGACTCCCTGACTTGAGTGCCCACTCAGTCCTCAGCCCTGGCAAGGAGCCAGGCAAGGATCACACGTGTTACTAAAGGACTGAGGGAATGGCTGTGGCTAGCTGGGGTCTGTCACCCCGCGTCTCCCTGTCTCCTGTGTCACAGCAATGTTGAGCAAGAGATGAGGGCTCCCTGCTCCACGAGTCCATTGCCATGGGGCCTGTCAGTAGCTGTCTTCGGGTTCTCTAGAGGGGCACAGCTGCAGGGCGGTGGAGATGCGTCACAAGGCTCCTGTCATGGCCATTCTGGGTATCAACTTGACTGCACCTGGAATGAACTAAAACCCAAATGGCTGGGCACAGCTATGAGGAATTTTTTTTTTTTTCAAAACAAATCACTTGAGCCAGGTAGGGTAGGTAGCTCATACCTTTAATCCCAGCACTCAGGAGTCAGAGGCAGGCAGATCTCTCCACAATTCCCCATAATGGGTGATTAGATACTACAGGCTCTGCAAGGTCAGGATTGTGTCTGTCCTGTTTACATCCTTCCCCAGGGAAGGCCCAGAGTGACACAGACCCTCTCAGACATCCATAAGTCAGCCAGCTGGTGCTGCTTGCCTGAGACTCCGGGGCAACAAGAGCTGCATGGCAACCCCATCTTAAGGTGAAAGTGGGGGGGCGGAGGGCGGCTGGCGCCGTGGGTCAGTTGGTAGAATGCTGGCCTACCATACGTGAGGTTCGCTCTTCATGGGGCAAGCCTGGTTCCGAGAGGAAGCAAGACAACAGACTCCACTCCTTAGACCCCTGCTTCCCTTCCTGCAAAGGCATCAAGCATGGGAGGGCCTGGGATACGCTGACCAGACCTATGTGACAGCTGGAAATCTTCAGCCTGAGAGCTGTCACACAGAGTAAACACACATGCGTGCGCACACAGAGACTAAGGCAGAAGCTTTTGAGGCCAGCCTGGACTACATGATGAGATGCTCAAAAAAAAAAAAAAAACTAAGAAAAAAAGAGGGTCTTAGTCAGTGTTCTATTGCTGTGAGAGACACCACAGCCACAGCAGCTCTTACAAAGGAAAGCATTTAATTGGGGCTGGCTTACAGTTTAGAGGTTTAGTCCCTTATCATGATGGCGGGGAGCATGGTGACATTCAGGAGAAGCAGTTGAGAGTTCTACATCCCAGTCAGCAGGAAAAGAGGAGATGACACTGGCCCTGGTCTGAGCATTTGAAACCCCAAAGCCTACCCCCAGTGACACACTTCCTCCAACAAGACAACAAGTGGCACCGAATCCTAATCCCTCGATTAGCACCACTCCCTGTGGCCTATGGGTCCAGTCCTGTTAAACCGCCTGAGTGTTTTAGGGTAGCCACGGAGAGGAGAAGCAGTCTGAATTCCTAGCAGTAGAGGGTGAATGGGATGAGAAGTCCCCCCACAGGAAGTAGGGAAAGGATAGTTGCAGGCATCAGACAGCATTGTACGGGGGTTCTTGTGAGTTCATGGTTACAATAAAAGCAAATGAACTAAGCTTTCTACCAAGAGGCAGGGACTTCAGGGTGGGATTGGACTGAGTTCCTAGAGTGATTGCCCAGTGTGCATGAAGTTCAATCCTAGCCCTGTGTAAACTAGGTGTGGTGGCCTCTGTTAGAATCCCTGCACTTGGAAGGTGGAGACAGGAGGATCAGGAGTTCGAGGTCTTTCTTGGCTACACAGTAAGTTTGATGACCTTGCCTAAAACTCACAATCCTGTCTCCTTGAATTCACAGCAATACTCCTGCCTCAGCCTCCCAAGTGCTAGGATGGTAGGCATCAGCACACTCAAATTTGGTCACGGGGGATTTCACATACCTGGGTGCTGTCTACCAAGGGTCTGTATTGATGACTTTTCTTATTTTTATCTCGAAATAGCTGAAAAATACAACTTAAGGGAAGAAGGGCTTATTCTGGCTCGCAGCTCTAGGTGGTGCTGTCCAGCCTGTCAATGAGGGCATGGTGGTGGGAGCGTCACCTGGTCACACTGCAGCCAGTCCACAGGTGCTCAGCTCAATTTCTCCATTTTATTCAGTTCAGAGCCCATAGGATGGTGTCCCCCACATTCAGGGTGGGTCCTCCACTTTCATGAACCCAATCTAGAAACTCCCTCATGGGTGTACCCAGAGTCTTGTCTCCTGGGTGACTCTAGCTAGATCCTATTAAACTGACTATATTGCCCATCACAGGGGCCTTACTCCCCGGGGCCATCTGCCCTCAGACCCAGCTCAGCAACCCAGGCATTGCACCAAATGCTGTAAGTGCAGACCTCATTGCTGTGGTCTCCACACAAGGCTCGCGGTCCAGAAAGGGTCACAGCATATCAATCCAGAGGCAGCCAATATGATGGAGCTAGTAAAAACTCCTTGATGAGTGATGAGTGGAACCATCTGGGGTAGGTGAGCAAGCAGATACCAAATGGCTTTCCTGGGAATTACACAAAGCAGAGAGAGAGCATCTCAGGAGGGATACAGAAAACCCAGACAGAGTATGACCAGCAAAGGAGATCTGTGTGTGTCCTTGGTGTGATTGAAGCAGGGGAGAGGGTGGCAGATGGCAGTGTGTGTACGTGTGTGTGTGTGTGTGTGTGTGTGTGTGTGTGCACATGCATGCATACTTTATGCACACTGAAGTCACTAAGGTCAGAACTGCACCTTGGATAATTCTGGCCACTTATTTGAAGGGAAGATGCTAGGGAAGAAGCAGAGGCTGAAACACAGGACAAGCATTGATCATGATTTGCTGAGTTGAAAATTCAGAACCAAGTATTCCTGTGGGGCTGCAGTCACTGTTGTATCTGGCCACTGAACATGGAATCTCACATATGATAGGCAAGGGCTCTCCCACTGAACCACACACCCAGCCCCACTGGGGGACCCTAGGGAGGCTCACCAACACTGGGCCACACCTCCAGCCCCTCACTGAATTAAACATCATTTCCTGGTCTCTGGACCCACACTGTCTGGAACACCCAGATATGGGCTTTACACGTCTCCCAACATTTCTCAGTCCCATCAATGGGGACTGGTGATCCCAGCACACACCTGTATTTCCAGCTACTCAGGAGGCCAAAACAGCAGGCTTGGCTCCAGGTCAAGGCCAGTTTGAACCACAAAGTCTCGAGAGCTTAAAGTCTAATCACCTACAATTTTGTACACATAGAAAAGGAGATTGAGGGTTGGAGAGACGGCTTCACACTCAGAAGCACTTGCTGCTCCTGCAGAGAACCGGGTTCAGTTCCCAGCATCTAGTTCCAAAGGACCCAATGCCCTCTTCTGGCCTCTGTGGGTACCACACACATGGTGCACATACACACATGCAGATAAACACTCCTACACACAAAATAAATATTTCTCAAAGAAGGAAGAAGGGGATGAATGGATGTGTGTTGAATGGCTAACACGACTGAACTGTTTCCCAGACTTTCCTTTCCTTGCTGTTTCTCCTCAAGAGGAGCACAGGTGACTCCCATCAGTAAGAAAGAAAGGCTTGTGAATGCTTGTTCTGTTTGTGGCTCTGACTTAGTGCCAGCAAGGCTTGGTTCCAGGGAGCATTCCCTGAAGAGCCTCTTCCCTCCACAGCCCCTCTCTCTGTCCCTCACACTTGAGATCTCAGTCCAGGTTCCGACCACTGAACCTGCCACAGTGAGTGGGGGTTCCCAGGTTTCCTTCTTAAGGGCTACAGTGCAGGTGGGGTTAAGACTTGGTCTCACTGCATAGCTCAGGGTGGCTTAAACTCACAATAATCCTCCTGCCTCTGACTCCTGTGTGCTAGAATTAATTATATGCATGAGCCACCAAGCTCAGCTCTCTCCCCTTTCATCTCTCCCCTAAAACCACAGCATTTCTATGAACCAGCAAAGGTTCTTCACTGTGCTCAGGAAATGTGGTGTGGCATGGTGGCAGAGCCCCCCTTAACACAGTGAGGAGATAGGGGTGTGGCTCCATGATCAGATGAACTGGAGAGCCCTCCAGGCCCTGGGTTCCCCAGCACCAAGAAAGAGAGGGTGTCCCAGACAGGAATTCTCAGATGGGATGATTTCAAACTCATTCTGCTGCAGAGGGATAAACCCAAGGCTCTGTGGGTGGCACACAGCCACATGGGCACCTTCCACCCATGGAGGATACAGCCAGGACATCCTCCAGAGCAGGCAACCCTGATCTGGGCATGGAAGGGTTGGGGAGCTGACCACAAGAGGAACTAAGCTAGCACTTGGAGGCCGAGAGAATAGCAAACACACAGGCTTGGAGGAGGAGTGAGTAGAGGAAAAAGGAAGGTGATGGCAATGGAGGATGCCGTGCTTGAAGCCAGCGCCATGGCTTACAGGGATCTTGTTAGGATAGGATGCAGGGTGCCTGCCTAGCATGCAATATGTCCAGGGTTCCAGCCCAGCACTGCATAAATCAAATGCTGGTGAATGCCTGTAATCTCTTCATGAGGTAAGGGAAGGCAGGAGGATTTGGAATTCAAGTTATCACACCCTGTGAATTCAATGCCAACCTAGGCTACATGAGACCCTGTCTCTCTTTTTTTTTTTTTAAGTTTGTTTGAGACACCACTATCCCTGCCCTCTATGTGTGCAGCTTGTATGGTGTAGGAGAATAGTGTAGTAAGCTGTGAGCAGGGCAGTGACAGCTCTGTGGGTCTAAACACCCTTGCAGGGTTTGGTGGGGGATGAGGAGGGAGTGGAACTGGGGATAGGGATGGAGAGGACGAGATACATAAAGTCCAGACACTGAGGGTGGGCCTTCTGCAGGGGGCACCTCAATAAAGGCTTTGGTTAGCAGGCCAGGACTCTGCTCCCCGGGGTGGACTGACCTCCAAGCCCATGTGAGCAATAGTGGGGATCCTGAGGTGAGGAGAAGCCAGTGCTCGAGGGACTCCAACAGCCTGAGGCTGTGCACGCTCTCTTGTGGCTGACAGCCTCTGCCTCCTCCCTTCCTGAGGGAACTGACCTTGGACAATGGTCAGGTGGCAGGTCCCATAGCCAGGAAAAGGAGGCAGGTCTGGGAGAGAGGACCGGGTTGTTCCTTACCTCCACAGCCTCGATTTCCATATCTGTTCATAAAAACAAGAGGGAGGCAGGCCTGCCCAGCTCAGCACCCAGCAAGCCTCCTCTCCTCCATGTGGAACCAGAGAAATTACAGCAGTGTTGAAGGGTGAAAGACAGGGGTGTGTGGAAAGCATCATGGGCACAGAAGAAGCTTGAGGAAAGTCGGGTGTGGAGGCACAGGCCTGTCTTCCCAGTTAGTCAGAAGCCTGGAGTACCAAGACCAAGTTTAAGGCCAGTCTCAGGAACTTAATGTGACCCTGTCTCCAAAGAAAAAGTAAAAAGACAGCTAGGGATGAAGGTTAATGGTAGAGTACCTGCCTAGAACCCCCCAGTGAGGGGCTGGGGCGTGGCTCAGTGTAGATCACCCGCTTAGAGTCCCCCAGGGAGGAGCTCTACGGGTGGCTCAGTCATAGAGCCTTAGCACCACATACTGATTGCTGAGTCTCACTCTCCTGCTGTGAACTGGAGAGTTCTGCTGCTCCCAAGCTTGTGCGCTGACACTAGTCTCCCCGCAGGTGATCCGCACAGACACATTCAAGCACCTCCGGCACCTGGAGATCCTGCAGCTGAGCAAGAACCTGGTGCGCAAGATCGAGGTGGGCGCCTTCAATGGGCTACCTAGTCTCAACACACTGGAGCTCTTCGACAACCGGCTGACCACGGTGCCCACACAGGCCTTCGAGTACCTGTCTAAGCTCCGGGAGCTGTGGCTGCGTAACAACCCCATCGAAAGCATCCCATCCTATGCCTTCAACCGCGTGCCCTCACTGCGCCGCCTGGACCTGGGCGAGCTCAAGCGGCTGGAGTACATATCAGAGGCGGCCTTCGAGGGGCTGGTGAACCTGCGCTACCTCAATCTGGGCATGTGCAACCTCAAGGACATCCCCAACCTCACAGCGCTTGTGCGCCTGGAGGAGTTGGAGCTGTCGGGGAACCGGCTGGACCTAATTCGCCCCGGCTCCTTCCAGGGCCTCACTAGCCTGCGCAAGCTGTGGCTGATGCACGCCCAAGTGGCCACCATAGAGCGAAATGCCTTTGACGACCTCAAGTCGCTGGAGGAGCTGAACCTGTCCCACAACAACCTGATGTCGCTGCCACACGACCTTTTCACGCCCCTGCACCGCCTGGAGCGCGTCCACCTCAACCACAACCCTTGGCACTGCAACTGTGATGTGCTGTGGCTCAGCTGGTGGCTGAAGGAGACGGTGCCCAGCAACACCACATGCTGCGCCCGCTGCCACGCGCCCGCTGGCCTCAAGGGCCGCTACATCGGTGAGCTGGACCAGTCACACTTCACCTGCTACGCCCCAGTCATCGTGGAACCACCCACAGACCTCAATGTCACCGAGGGTATGGCGGCTGAACTCAAGTGCCGCACAGGCACATCCATGACCTCCGTCAACTGGCTGACACCTAACGGCACGCTCATGACGCATGGATCCTACCGCGTGCGCATCTCGGTCCTGCACGACGGCACGCTCAACTTCACCAATGTCACCGTGCAGGACACGGGCCAGTACACATGCATGGTCACAAACTCGGCCGGAAACACCACTGCCTCAGCCACGCTTAATGTGTCGGCTGTGGACCCCGTGGCTGCAGGGGGGGCTGGGGGCGGGGGTCCCGGGGGTGCGGCTGGTGCCGGGGGCGCAGGTGGCTACACTTACTTCACCACGGTGACCGTGGAGACGCTGGAGACACAGCCAGGTGAGGAGTCCCAGCAGCCCCGGGGTACAGAAAAGGAACCCCCGGGGCCCACGACTGACGGAGTGTGGGGCGGTGGCCGGCCTGATGCCGCAGCCCCGGCCTCGGCGTCCACCACAGCGCCGGCCCCACGTTCCTCGCGGCCCACTGAGAAGGCGTTCACGGTGCCCATCACGGACGTAACGGAGAACGCGCTTAAGGACCTAGACGACGTCATGAAGACCACCAAAATAATCATTGGCTGCTTCGTGGCCATCACCTTCATGGCCGCTGTGATGCTGGTGGCCTTCTACAAGCTGCGCAAACAGCACCAGCTGCACAAGCACCACGGGCCCACGCGCACTGTGGAGATCATCAATGTGGAGGACGAGCTTCCCGCCGCCTCCGCCGTGTCGGTGGCCGCGGCCGCTGCGGTAGCCGGAGGCGCGGGCGTGGGCGGGGACAGCCACCTGGCCCTTCCGGCGCTGGAGCGAGACCACCTCAACCACCACCACTACGTGGCGGCCGCCTTCAAGGCACACTACGGCGGCAACCCAGGAGGCGGGTGCGGGGCCAAGGGCCCCGGCCTCAACTCCATCCACGAACCTCTGCTCTTCAAGAGTGGCTCCAAGGAGAATGTGCAAGAGACACAAATCTAAACCTAGGCAGGCAGGGACGCAGGACGCCTGCCGGGGATGCTCCTGCTTGCCGCGCAGCCCGGCAGCACCCGCCATCCAGCAACAGGAAAGGACCTGGAGATCAGGAGAGGTGGCCCCGCCCTCCGCCTTGCCGTGTCCTCTGCCCACCTGCCCTGCCCGCCACCTTCCAGGGGAGAGGAGCTTCTTCGAGGGGTACCCTTTCCCCTCATCCCAACCCTCCTTTTATGGCTCTTTCTTTTTTCTTTCTTTTTTGCAGTTTGACGCCTGTCCTTCCCTCCTACTCCTCCACACTCAAAACACAAGAGACAGACTACTTCACCAGAGCCCAGGGGGCAACTCCAACAGTGTCCCCAACAGCGAGCTCCACTCGCGGCCCTGGTCGGCCCCACCCGCCCCACAGACTCTTTTGATACTGAAGGGAGGTTTGCGTCAATCACTACCTGCTCTGTAATTACTTTAAAAAAAAAAAACATGGAAAAAGTAAAAAAAAAATAATTTTTTTGGTCATGAAAGTATTGAAAACAAACAGAGCACAAAGCCACTGTGGGTGGGACCAGCGATGCTGTTATCTCAGGAAGGGAGAGTGGGCACCCCGAAATTAGAGATCTGGGACTCACCATTCCCAAGATCCCAGAGAGGAACGGCTCACCCAGCACACAGCAGTGTTGTTCCATCTTCCTGGCTGCCCTTCCATGAATGTGCTGGGGACTTGGCCTCTGCCCTTCTCTTATGTGTCTCTGTCTCCATCTCTGGCTGTCTTTCCATTCTCACTCTGGTGCCTGCCACCACCACCACACACACACACACACACACACACAGAGAGAGAGAGAGAGAGAGAGAGAGAGAGAGAGAGAGAGAGAACCACCCAGAAGGACTGCAAGACTCCACATATGCTTGGAACAACACAACTGTGGGATATTGGGGTTCTGAGGACTGCAAGTCCAAGGTCACAGTGCTGGCAGGGTTGGGCTCCCTCTGAGTCTTGGGCAGGAAAGCTCCATGCCAGCCTCTCCCAGTTACTGGGACCATCCATGTGTGACGCCCCAGAGCAGGAATACATCACAGTTTATGGGTTTGCACAACAGTAGAGCCTCCCCTAAGGTGACCGTCTGCAGACACAGCTGTTCATGAAGGCCACAACTGATGATCTGAAAGTCAGGGCCGCCACAGAACTTTCTGGGTGATACTCTTGAGCAAGTGATTGTGTTCCCATAGGAGAGGCTCCTCCATTTCACACATATCCCTGGCTAGTCAAGAGACAGTTTGTACAAGGGAAGTGCACACAAAATAAGCAGGCCTGGGCCACATGTAAACACATTGTAAACAGGGCGCATGGAGGGCAGTCCCCTGCAGGGTCCGCAATCACCAAGGAGGAAAATATGCAGCTAGGCCAGGTCTAGGTGCTGCTGGAGTGGGATATCAGTGACATCTCAAAGTGGCCCATGTGTCCAAGGTTCAGCCTCCAGAGAGCTAGGGTTGCCCAGGAAGTCTGAGGAGGCCTAGGAAGGCAGAGAGGTAGCCAGAGCCAGGCATACAGCATGTGGACACCTGGCCTGTGGGCACTGAAGGCCCC
Source organism: Ondatra zibethicus (assembly GCA_004026605.1). NCBI lineage: Eukaryota > Metazoa > Chordata > Mammalia > Rodentia > Cricetidae > Ondatra > Ondatra zibethicus. The sequence continues at coordinate 44,331 of PVIU01014274.1, forward strand.
AGGGTGCATACCTTCACCAGAGATGGGAGAGCAGGAGCCCCCCAACTCCTTTCACCCTGTGTCCCTGCCCCCTTCTCCCCGTCCCCATATCTTCCCAATGTTTCTACCCCCATCTTGTCCTCTACCACACCCCAGCGCTAAGTGGCTTCTTTATCTGACAACTGTCAGGTGTCTGGCCCTATCTCCCTGTCCAGCTCTGTGCTGATGAAGGCTGAGGCAGGACTATTGCGCATGCACTTTGGGTTCTCTCTCCATTTTTCCTGCCTTCTCCGCAGCCATCTCGGCTAGGATCCTGGTTACCATGACAACACTGCGGCTGTACCAGGTGGCAATGGGGGCAGGGAGCTGGCCTGCTGCAGCCTGCTATGTCCCATGCCAGGCCTGCCAGGCAGTGGCTGGACTCATCCTGGGAGCAGTTAGGAACTCCCCCAGCTATGCAGGCCCCTTCTTCATGGATACGGGGAAAGAAAGGGGGCAGAGGACCAGGAATACAAAGAGGCAGGAGACTGTGGCCTCAGGGTGGGATGAGTGGTGAACAGCACAGTTAAGGTGAGCTCAAGGGCAATTAGACACTGGGGTGGGGGCAGGGACTCTGACCAGGCCTGAGGGCATGGAGGACAGGGAAGACTGGACATGCAGGACCACAGGACACTCCAGGCAGACTTTTCCACTTGGGCCTTATGACAAAAAAGAGATCAAGAGATCTGCAAGGGGTCTGGTGGTTCCTGTACCCAGTTCTTCCCCTATCCCAAGCAAAATGTAGTTTCCATGACAACCTGCTGGCCAGCCTGAGGAGGGGGACTGAAAAGAGATTTTTCTACCTCATGAGGGATGAAGAGTGTGGGCTGCACAGGAGGCAGTGGAGTGGGTAGTGGGCACACAGGACCACACAAGGCCTAGCTCCCAAGCCACCATGCCAGCCAGGAGAGCAGAAGGCTCACAGAGAAGCACCCCACCCCCACCATCCTGCTCCCTCCCTTTGGCTCCAGTGGAAAGGGTCAAGGGTCAAACTCCAAAGATCATTCACTGCTTCTGCCTGGTGGAGGCAGCAAAGCACTGAAGATCTCCTGCTTCTGCCACCGCGCTCAAGGCCAGAGCCACCAGAATGGTCCCTCGAGGCCCTCAGAGGGTGGGGGTGGTAGGTTATGGCCGCCTAGGTGAGTCATAACTAGCCTGGGGCCTCCTTTTATGGCCCCGTCCCTATCGTCCA
>PVIU01014275.1:0-52556 GCA_004026605.1 Ondatra zibethicus
CTCTCTCTCTGGCAGTGGTCGCTCTGCCTTCTCAAACTTACACTGAAACTTTAAAAGGCCCAAATTCCACACTCAAAGATGCAGTAGCTAACAACTCACATAGACTTCAAGTTTGGCTTCTTTACTGCCAACAGGATCAAGATCAATGTGGTCACTTTACTTCTGACTCTCTTGAAGTCACTCAACTGTGTCCTTTCTCTAGCTTGGCTTCTTCCTCTGCAAATATCCACTGTCTGTTTGCCAAAGAGCTCTGCTCACACCCACCTCACGACACTCTCTGCAGCCTTCTAACACCTTCATAGCATCTGGTTTCTGTGTCTTTCTTTAATCAGCAAGGTCACCAAAGTTACATGGATATAATAAATGTACCCAGACTAAAATGTATTTGATTCAAACAGTAACTGAAAAGTAAGACACTTTTAAAGGTGTCTTAGAGAACGAAACACATGAACATTCAGTTTATGCTAACCTACTTTCTCTCTGGTTATTCTTCAAATTTATCTTCGCTTTCACTGTCGTCACCTTTCCAGCAGAAAACTTATCTTCTAGTGAATCACGTCCAAGTCATGCCTTTGCTGAGTTCTTCCACCCTCTGAACATGAGCCTCCAACATTTCCCCTCTCTTAAGTGTGGTTTGAAAGAAAATGGCCCCCAAAGGAAGTGGCACTACAGGGAGATGTGGACTATTTGGAGTAGATGTGGCCCTGTTGGAGGAAGTGTGTCCCTGTTGCCTTTGGATCAGGATGTAGAATTCTCCAGCACCATGTCTGCCTGCATGTCACCATACTCCCAGCCCTCATACTCCCCACCATGATAATAATAAACTAAACCTCTGAAACTGTAAGAGTTGCTGTGGCCATGCTGTCTTTTCACAGCAATAGAAACCCTAAGACACTAAGCAAGCATTTCTCATTTCACTAATTTTATACTGGATTTTAGCAGAAAATGTTTTGTCCTCCAGTGTATATTTGGAAGCCTCCTTTTGCTTTCTGCATATTATTTCTTCAGATTATAGCTTACAAACATGAGGATATATCTATATAACCAGTCCTGTGAAAAACGTTTGCTATGAAATATCATTGAATAAATCATTTTTAGACAAGTTATTCTAAAATTAAAAAAAAATGTTGTCTTAAGTATACCAAGAAGCAGGCAGTTTGAAATCAGCCTGGTCTACAGAGAGAATTCCAGGCTACCCAGGGCTATACAGTCAGACCTTGTCTCCAAAGCACTATAGCATTATAGTATTTGGTGATACCTGTCATCATATTACATAATGTAAAGTAATTTAATTGCTTTCACAATGGACTTTGATGCCTTTCCTGGTTCCAGTGGACTATAAAGATTTTTCATTTTTCCTTAGAAATGGAAATAAATTAGGGAAAAGGAGTAAAATTTTACTTTGAAGTGTTTTCCAGAACACCTATGCTAGCTATTTAGAGTGGAATATAAATGCTTCAAGATATGGTTTTTCTGCATTCCGTAGCAGGCATCCTGAAATGCCCCAGTGCACACTAGCCCTAGGGTTACAGTTGCCCTCCAGCCCACGAGGGATTACTCACCAGACTTTCTTGCTTTCATCGCAATAACAGCCGCTAGCTCTCTCTGCACCTAAGAAAATATTAGGGAAACAAATCATATTAGAATAAGAAAAATGGAGCGACCAAGGCAGCACTTGGTTTGGAGCTAAGAAGCCACATCAGGGGCCGCTGTCGAGACCAAAGTTTGCAGCGGTCACTGCCTTCTCCCCTCTCCAGTATGAGACAGACTGCGGCAGCGCTTCACACCAGAAATGTGGAAGAATCACAGTTACTTTTTTAAAGAGAGTGATTTTTATTTATTAATTTTTTAAAGGGCTATTTGCCAAAAGGTGCACATTGTGACATACATATGCCATGATGAGTTCTTTGAAAACAACTTTATATTGCACTCAGAAACAGTATGGATATGAACTGTTAGAATGATACTCTGATAAGTGTAGTAAGTATTAAGTATCCCTGAGGATGCTTGTTTACATTAGGAATTCCAGATGGGTGGTACTGCATTAATAGACCTCTGCTCAGACACAATGAACTTTTGCTACAGGCTGAGCAGGTGACAGGAGCCAGTTTGAGTAAGATGCAAGGTAAAGCAAAAGGCACTGGCATAGGGCAGGAAAAATAGACAACACTTTTAACATCACAGGGTCTTTAACCATGCTTATCTTCCAAAATTTAGCTTATAAATGCTGATGCTCTGCCAGTTTGAAAGCTTAAATCCGCCCTTTAAACATCACACAATGAACATTTGCATGCAAAGCTGTGTGGACAGGAGGGTCTACGGCATGGCACGCAGCAGCTCCCAGTGCCACTGAGAGTGAGGAGGTGATGCAGAGGTGGGAAGATGGTGGGGCAAAGTGCTTTTTTGGTCTCACTGTAGTCAGAGACAGAAAAGCACCAGAGATGGAGAAATTGGATCACCAAACTTGCTCCTGGAGAATCAGTGTCAGCCTTCCCTACCTCAGCGTTAGCTCTCTACGCCCCAATGCCTTTCACAGGGCCTTCTGCCTTTACTGTCTAACTTGGAATAAGGCTCAAAATAAAATAGCGCAGGAAAGAAAAGCAGTGTATTCTAACAGTTCTGTATCCTGTACAGTTTCCAAGGATTTGGAGGGAAAGCAATTAGTGGGGTGAGCAATAAAAACGTAGTGGAAGGGTAGGAAGAAGAGAGTTGTGAGCAGTGAGAAAGAGCTGCACATTAATTTGGGAGGAGCCTAGCACTTTTGTCCACATAAAGCATATGAGGTTACTGTACTCGCTACAGTCTCTGAATTTCTGCAGAGAGAGGACAACTGTCCTACACATGGCAGGGTTAGGATGACTTCCACAGTTCTGAGTCAGGAGGAAAAGAGCGGGAAAAGAGCTTTGACTAAACGCCCTTTCTTTCCACAAAGCACAAAGGGGAAAGTGCTGCCCAAGCAAGACACAAATTAGGTCTGATCCCACTGGCCCCTTCCCAGGTCGTGTTTGTTCCTACACACCTGGCCGCTGTGTCATTAATTATTCTAACTCGTGTGGCAGCTGCTTGTCTTCTGAGCTAGATGCTCCACTGAGGCACAACCTATATGTTTTTCGCTAACATCATCCAGCATAAGGGATGCTTCTTCACGAACAGACGGTGGCTGAGTACAAAGGCATCTCTTGAGAGACTTAGGGAGTGAAAAGACACCCGAGGGAGGAAAAGGAACATTCAAAAAGAAGGCATCCCCTGCCACAAGCTACGCCAGCAGGTGGTGGTGGTGGTATTGTTTCTTCTCTGTGTAGCCCTGACTGTCCCTAAACAATCTCTGTAGGCCAGGCTGGCATGAACTCAGAGATCCACCAGTTACTGTCATCACATCAAGGAGGAGCTTATGTGTGCTTATGCTTACTCATCTGTTGCAGCACTGTTAGGGATATCTAAGAATCTCCTCTGTAGACTGTTTACATGAATATAAACAGATACACTTCACTATGCCGTGACTGAGCCAATGGCTGGCCACTAAACAGGAATATATGGAGAAACAGTCTGAAAGTTCCTAAATAATCTAGCGGGATTTACAGAATGATGATGTAAATCTGCTGCACTACAACTTTGATGAGGTTCAAACTGTAAAGTTTTAGTTTATCATAAGCATACGAATTAATGGTGGAAATGGGATTACAAAGAATGGACAATAATATTTTCAGAAATATGACAAGAGAAGTGAAGGAGTAAACTATAGGTTTAAACAAAAACTATCACTCCAGAAAGAACAATGTAACATTTATTTGGTTTGAGTACTCTTTGTTCAAGAGATGTACAGTACCCAATAGGACCTTTGGAGCCAAACCTGGTGGATGCCAACATCCTCACTTACTTTGTCCTCACAGAGAATTTGACACTGTTAGGCATTTCTTTCTTTCTAATAGTTGGGATTCTATGGTGTCATGTTTCTGGGCTTCCTGTTCTGCTGGGGTCCAGCCTTGGCTCAGGCTCAAGTTCTGAGACAGGGAAGGGTCAGGAAAACTTCTGACCACAAGTGGATTGCACTTGTGAGGCCCAAATAGCTCAGGCTGTCTTTATTTATACTTAAACAGAGCTTTTTCTTACAAGGGTTACATCAACAACTTTATTATTGGCTTCTATTTTTGACTTTAAGAAATGCATAGGAGGCCAGGAAGTGGTGGTGCACACCTTTAATCCCAGCACTAGGGAGGCAAAGGCAGGCAGATTTCTGTGAGTTCAAGGCCAGTCTGGTCTACAGAGCAAGTTCCAGGACAGCTAGAGGTGTTATGCAAAGAAACCCTGCCTGCTTCAATAAGCGGAAGGAAGGAAGGAAGGAAGGAAGGAAGGAAGGAAGGAAGGAAGGAAGGAAGGAAGGAAGGAGACAGACATCACAATTTAAGGAATATATTGTGGTCATTATGAAAGTCCCCATTGCTCCCCTTTATGTTCCCCATGACACCTTCCTTGGGACTCCTCCCCTCCCTCAATTACTGAGACTATGAGTCTAAAAGTTTCAAATAAGTTCAGAAATTTTAACTTCTGTTCCTAGTTTGTATCTGTCTTGACAAGTTTCCACTTGGCTGACAGGCACATCCAAGCATCAACTGATGACAACAGCCAGCTCCAAAAGACCATGAGTCATGAACTTACTGAAGCTGATACGGACCAAGCCAACAGATAGAAATGCTGTCTTTTCAACTGGTCAGAACCAGATGCTTCTAAGTTACCTCGTTGCCCTTGCCTAACATTCTAGCCTTCCAGGGCCTTGAGAACAACTTCCTAATATCAGAAGGAAATAATTACAGAAGTGAATAAGTCATCCTTGTGCTCCCCGAAATGTTATATCAAAAGGGAATTTCTTGTTATAAGAAACATGAACTAAAATACTAGCTGGTCTTCATTCTCATTTCCAGGATCCTTCTAGATAAGGGCTCTGATAGCCATCATAGGAAATCAAGGAAGTGGCCATGCCTGAACTAGCCTCCCAGGCGACTCAAGAACTGGGCCTAGGACTTGTCCAGGTCTGTACAAAAAGATGGAAAACTGTAGCCCTGACCAGCCCCTGACCAGCCCCGGCCAATTAGAATGAAATAAAATGATTGCCACTTCCTTAAACCAATCATATCTAAAATGACCTAACTTTCTTAGACACTCCTCTTAATAAGGCTTAAAAGAAGCCTCCACCTCCTTCTCAGGGTCACAGCCATCTTGCTTTTGTGTACAACAGTCAGCCCCAGCATGCTGGAATTATTAAAAAAAAAACCCAAAACTCTGTTTTTGCATTGGATCTGTTCTCTTGGTGGTCTTTGGGGGTCCTGACAAAATAACTTTGCATAGGTGTACAAATATTATAAACAGAACTACAAATATACTTTAAATTGTATCAATATACAAGAATTTATACCTGTGTAAATTGTCCATAAATAATAGTTTGAAAAAAGATTTAAAGCAAATAAATGATAATTTTTTTAAAGTTTCAAATTCACGGTTTAGTGTGTCTTCTATTCCAAATCATATCTCAGTTCTTGTGTAGAAATGTCTTTTCTCGATTATTGTACTCTTTGGAGTAAAGTTATTACATGTAGAAACCACAGAACTAACTAACTACGCCACCAGTCAGTAGTTATCTCACCTGAAGACTGGGCTCCTTGCTGGGATTTTACATCAGAAACTCATATTAAGATAAAACTCAACCAACTAAGGCCTTTCCCACCTGCAAAATTCATTAGCAACAGGGCCTCCTCAATGAGCAAGGGTCAGAATTCAGGCTGCAAAAATCTCCAGGGTGGAAGGAGGAAATGCCCAGTTATTAATGGCACCTGGAGGGCAGCTGCAGGACTGCAGGCAGTGGAGTGGCGGCCCAGCGCTCCACTTCACCCAGCTAATGTGTATCAGCATCAGGAAGGAGCCTGACCCCGCCTGTCATTTGATTGTCAGCTGCCAGTGGCATCGTAATTAAGATCTTTGAGCTGATCTTCCTGCATACACTGTGAAGTCCTGACCAATGACTATTGTTTCCACTTGTAAATTCCACCCATCTGGCCAACCCCCAGCACAATAGCAAAAAAGACTAATACAGTGTACAAAAAAAGTAATCAACAGTATTTCAAGGGCTTACATTCTCAGACTTTACCCCAAAATAAAGTTTTATATTTCTGCAGCACTTTGAAGTTTTTACATATGTATGAAGGACATACTTGTATTATAGAAGCTCACTTTATAACTTCAGAGGTATCTATCACCTTAACTACCATGGCCTGGAAGCTCTGGCAGTCACAGCGGACTGCGATATTATGAACCAGGGGATTGTGAGGTACATGTTCCACAAGAAATGTGGAACAAGTTTAGATCTCGGACAGAGGAAATCACTGATTTGACTACTGAAAATGACACCCACAGATCATCTCATCTTGCTATGAGTCTGAAGTCCAGGTATGGCTCAACCAGGTCAGGTATGGCTCAACCAGGTCCTCTATGAGTCTCTCAAGGTCCTCAAGGCTATACTTCCTCCTGCAGCCTCAAGGGGAAGAATGTGTTCCTAAAATCAGAGATGTGGGCAAAATCCAATTCCTGTATGTACAGGATGGGCTTCTGCTTCCTTACAGACTATTCTGGAATCCAGTTCCTGTACCTACAGAATGGGGCTTCTGTTTCCATACAGACTACTCCTGAAAGCCACCCCTTCCTCCAAGTGTATTATTGGTCTCTGTACATGAACTCCTGCATTTCAATGACAGCAGTGACAAACTAAATTCTTTCCAGCTTCCGCAGGGCAAGTTCCCTGCTTTTAAAGGCTCCTGTGACTATGCTGGGTCTGTGCAGGCAAGTGTGCAGCCTTAATGATATCTGTGAAGTTCCTTCAGCCATGTTCAGGTTGTATATAGGGCATTCAGACTTGGTGGACCAATTTATCATCACAGAAAACAGATGTCCCCAGAATTTCCCTGAATAGATCACCCTGACTCCTCCCAGGGCTTCCCAGTAACCTACCCATAGAGTCCAGGTCTAAAATATGACTATCCTGCCCTACAATCTTTACCAGAACACACACAAATCCTTCACATTATACATTTCTCTCTCTCTCTACCTCCAGTTCCAACCTTATGCTAAATTAATCCATTTACTTGTCTTTATTTCCACCCACTTAAGTGTCTCTTGAAATTATAAATGTTCTTTTCTTCCCTTTATCCAGACATACCATGCCATTCCACTTCATACAAGGAATTAACTTTAATGATTAAGGCATATTGTTTTGTATTTTCTTTTGAGACAGGACCTCACCATGTACCCAGATTGGCCTTGAAGATGTAGTATATTTTATATTTACATTAGTTTGAAAAGATAACCTTCCACTATCTTTATTGGTATGTTTACTTATAGTAATATATGTTTAAGTCCAGATTTTGTAAGTTTTAGAGTGGGAGAGAAAACCACCCTGAGTACCAGTGTCTCAACAGCTTATCCTAAATGCATTCACGGAATGGGACATGATGCTGATCACCAGGCACAAGTCATAAAAACCAGTGCCATGTCTATTGCCAATAGGCAGTTCATATCTGTTTCTGAATTTTAAGAAAGGACTGGCATCACAGAATTGTTCAGTAGACAATCACTACTTCAGTTCCATGTGGAGAGGCTTGGCCCGCTACACAGAATATAGAATACAGAATAATAAAACAACAAATAGCTCATTTCTGTTGTATTATTATGCACCAAGGCACTGTTCCAATAATCATGAGCTTAATTTGTTTTCATATTGATTGAGTATGGAAAGAGTTCAGATGAACTCTTGAAAACATTCTGTAATACATATGAAGATGATCCAGAACAAGCTGAATTCACACAACCTTATAATTTACATCCTAATAACCATCCCACTATTTATAATCTTCCATTACCATTCATTCACATCTATTACCTCTATATCACTTATATGAAATAAAATACCAATAGCTCTACCTATAATTTCACTAATTCTACTATCAACAGGACTACCACCACTCACAGGTTTCCTACCAAAATGAGCCATCATCACAGAACTACTAAAAAACAATAACCTAACCATTGCTACACTAATAGCAATAACTGCCCTAATTAACCTATTCTTTTATACCCGACTAATTTACTCAACCTCACTCACTACATTTCCAACAAACAACAACTCCAAAATATACATCCATCAAAACTACACAAAAACTAATAACATAATATCACCATTAATAATTATAAGCACAATAATTCTGCCTTTATCACCCCTACTTCTATAACAGAAGTTTAGGATAGTAAGTCCAAGAGCCTTCAAAGCCCTAAGCAAACCCATAAAAGTTTAACTTCTGATAAGAACTGTAAGACTACACCTTACATCTAATGAATGCAAATCAATCGCTTTTATTAAGCTAAATCCTCAACTAGATTGATAGGACTCAAACCTATAAACTTTTAGTTAACAGCTAAACACCCTAGACTGGCTTCAATCTACTTCTCCCGCCTATCAGAAAGGGGGCGGAGAAGCCTTAGTAGAGTCGGTTCTCTACACCTTCGAATTTGAAATTCGATGTGAAAATCACCTTAAGGCCTGGTAAAAAGAGGCATTACCTCTGTGCTTAGATTTACAGTCTAATGCTTTACTCAGCCATTTTACCTATGTTCATTAACCGCTGATTATTCTCCACCAATCATAAAGATATCGGGACCCTTTATCTTTTATTTGGAGCCTGAGCAGGAATAGTAGGAACAGCTCTTAGTATTCTAATCTGAGCAGAACTAGGACAACCAGGCACTCTACTAGGAGATGACCAAATCTACAATGTAATTGTCACAGCCCACGCATTTGTAATAATTTTCTTTATAGTTATGCCTATAATAATTGGTAGCTTCGGTAATTGACTTGTCCCACTTATAATTGGAGCCCCTGATATAGCATTCCCATGAATAAATAACATAAGCTTCTGACTCCTACCACCATCATTCCTTCTATTACTGGCATCATCCATAGTAGAAGCAGGAGCAGGAACGGGCTGAACTGTCTACCCACCACTAGCTGGAAACTTAGCACACGCAGGAGCATCAGTAGACCTAATCATCTTCTCCCTTCACCTAGCAGGCGTATCCTCAATCCTAGGAGCAATCAATTTCATCATAACAATTATTAACATAAAACCACCAGCCATGACACAATATCAAACCCCATTATTTGTATGATCAGTCCTAATTACAGCTGTACTATTACTACTCCTTTCTCTACTAGTATTAGCCGCAGGAATCACAATACTACTCACAGACCGCAATCTAAACACTACTTTCTTTGACCCTGCAGGAGGAGGTGATCCAATCCTTTACCAACATTTATTCTGATTCTTCGGACATCCAGAAGTTTACAGTCTTATTCTGCCTGGCTTTGGCATTATTTCCCATATTGTCATCTACTACTCAGGCAAAAAAGAACCATTCGGTTATATAGGTATAGTATGAGCCATATTATCAATCGGTTTCTTAGGCTTTATTGTATGAGCCCATCACATATTCACAGTAGGACTAGACGTAGACACACGGGCTACTTTACATCAGCTACAATAATTATTGCTATTCCAACTGGGGTAAAGGTATTTAGCTGATTAGCTACACTACACGGAGGTAACATTAAATGATCCCCCGCTATAATATGAGCCCTAGGGTTCATTTTCCTATTCACAGTATTAACCCTCTTACAGGTTTCTGTCATACCGGTTGGAACTCAGTCCTTGAATGAAGCTGTTTTAGGGGACTTCTGAGAGCTTGTGAGAAAACGCCAAGTAAACAAGAGTCTTGTAACCTCTGTCCCTCCAGAACATGGATTTGCTCTGGAAACATCCTTCTGTGCCCCTCCCAGGTGTAGTAAATAGGATTGGGTTTGCTTTAGATTAAATGTTGTGTTTTCTCTTATTATCCAAAAATGTTTTCAAGCATGGTTGTTCTCGTGACTTTATACAGCCCAAACTCTCATGAACTTTTCTCATTTGACCTTGCTTAGCCCTCACAATACCTACAGATATAAGCTGCCCCGTGCTCTGAGTAAAGCTGGCTGTTGCATGAGACTTTAGTCCACCTCACTGTCAGGCTCCAACATCTCTCCCAGGTTTAAGATATCAACTAGATCAGTAAGAACACAACTACCTGGTCTCTGCAGACACATCTCTTTTGTTCGTTTGTTTTGGCTTTGTGTTTTTCGAGACAGGGTTTCTTTGTGCAGCCCTGGCTGTCCTGGAACTCAGTCTGTAGAATGAGTCAGAGATCTGCCTGCCTCTGCCCCTGGAGTGCTGGGTTTAAAGGTAGGTGTGTGCCACCACAGCCAGGCTCAGACACTTCTATAAATAATTAAATGAAACAAGCTAGTAACATAATTTCCGAGGGAATCTTTGGTGTAAATGAGCAGTTTTGTTTGAAGACCCCAGTAATTGTTTCCTGAGGCTTTAAATACCTTTCCCACCTTTCCCTCCTCTCTCCCTCTTTTCTCTTCCCCCTTATTGGGTGGTGATGGCAGGAGTGGGGAAGAAGAGCAAACCCAAAGCCTCAGTCATGCTAATCATATACTCTACCATTGAACTACAACTTTAACCTCTATAGTTTTTATTATTAAAATATTTTAAAACTTTTATTGACTTCTTTTTATGTATATAGGTGTTTTGCTGCAATGCACTACGGACATGCCTGGTATCCTTAGAAGCCAGATGAGTCTGTCAGATTCCCTAGCACTGGAGTTACAGTCGCATAGGTAGAGGGGATCAAACCCAGGTCCCTAAAAGAGCAACCAGTGCTCAAGCTGCTGAGCTACCTCTTTTGCTCATTTTTCTAAGCCTCAGCCCTCCCATGTATTTATGCTCACTCTCCACTCATAGTTTCATTGAATAAATTAAGGACTCTGGAAAATGGTTAAAACAGCAGTTTTGTTCCTTAAACCTAGTCTAAATCAAATTAAAATGATATTCTAATTTCTCCATGACTGGCATAGGATCTACTGAGCTTTCCATGTTTTCTACTTAGATCTGGGATATTCTCAGGCCTAGTTTTATATTCATACTACATGTATTAGAGGAGATCTCCCATGCTGTCTGAGTATCTCAGCGGTCCTAGCTGCAGGTGCTATGTGAAGTTCCTAAACCCATTCTGCAAGCCTCAGCTCTCATCTACCTCCAGGAAGTATGAGGAGGCTTGATAATTACTCAGCAGGGAGAAACAAAGGACATTTATTTCAAGGGAATTACGGGGATGCTTCAGGGACCGCAAACCTCAAATTCACGAGGGTTCAATCACTTCAAGGACAAGCGCCCTTGGAGTTTAATCACAACGGGACTGCTCTCATTTGAAAACACCAAGAAGCCTGGGAAAGGGGACATGGTGGACGACAGCAGCAGAGAGGAAGTAGGTCCTGTGCTGGGACAGCAGGAGTTTCAGAAGTGCAGCAAGCAATGCTGCCTCCATGTTTCTCAGGTGCCTGGAGAGGGCTGGCTGTTAAGTCATTTAGAAAATGGGTCTTGTAGGAAGATGAGTGATTCCCGTGATGGAAGCTAGAAGCATGCTGCAGAAGGTTAGGTTCTACAGATTCAGAAAGAAGAGACATTAAGGAGAAGGGCAGAAACAGCAGGAGTGTGCAGTGAAGCCTCATGTGACCCTGCAGGCAGCTGTCACAGAGAACTGACACCAGATCTCAGCTGTGGCAGCAAAGAAAGGCGCATATTGATCTGATGGCTACCCCCAAAGCCTATCAATGCCTGAGTTAGAGATGGCACAATGGGTAGCAGAAGGAAAGAGAGGAGAAAGAAAAGAAAAGAAGAGATGAGAATGTCTACCTAGGCTTGGGTTCGGGGCAAGGAGACGCCACATTCTAGTGAAAGACTGAAGCCCTGATACAGGACTCAACTAGACATGTAAAGACACTGATAACCTCTGTCCTAGTTAGGGATCACTGTGATCCAAAGCAAGGTGGGGAGAAAGAGTCCATTTGTCTTTCACTTCCACATGTAGTTCATCTTTAAAGGAAATTAGGACAGAAACTCAAGCAGGGCAGGAACCTGAAGGCAGGAGCTGATGCAGAGGCCATGGAGGGGTGCTGCTCACTGGCTTGTTCTTTATAGCTTTCTATAGAACCCAGGACCACCAGGTCTGGGATGGTCCCATCCACATTGACTGGGCCCTCCCCCATTAATCACTAATAAGAAAATGTACTACAGCCAGCTCTTATGGAGGAATTTTTTCAATTTATGTCCCTTCTTTCTAGATGTCTCTAGCTTGTATCAAGTTGACATAAAACTAGCCAGCACAACATGTGACAAGAGAAGATAATTTCTAAGGGTTTCTTCCTGCTATCTTTGTCTTGAAGAAACCAACCATGGTGTTTTCAAGAAGCCAATAGTTCCACTAACCAGAAGCATGGACTTACTCTAATTATGAAGGCACAAGGCCATCTGGAGACACAGTGCAAACTGGTTCAATTGTACTGAAATTAGTTTAATGAAAGCAAGTTAAGCCTGATTCTTTTCCTTTTCTGATCCATCCAACAGGTAAAGCTTCTTATACACACTGCAATCCTCTTGGGAGATTCAGCACCTACTTTTGCCTAAGTAGAATCTCAACCCTCCTGCTGCATTCTAGACATCTGTCAATTCACTCTGCCATGTTCTTTCCACCTCCTAAGCAAAGCACACCCTGCTCGTTCCTTAAACAAACACCACTGAGCTTTAATGTCCTTGCTGCTAGTTCTAAACACAGTGCTGTTCTCTCTGTCACTCTCCCTGTCCCTCATAAAAATGTTGACCCAATGCCCCTCCCTCCATAGGACCATTTAAAATCCCTAACTGACAATCCTGATTAGTTCCCCAGTGGCGTCCACAGCACTGTGTATTCATTAGAGACATGGGTGCTCAGGGTCTGTCAACACATACACCAAGCCGTATTTCTTTGTTTGCTTGTTTCTTCTGAAAAATGAACTTGGGTAACCTGATAAACCATCTGAGTTAGCTTATAAACTATGTAGTTACAGTTAACAATATTCATAATTTTATTGGGTTAAAAATAAAAGTACTATTTAAAATCTTAAGAATTCCATAATGGAGCCCCAAACCTGATTAGACCATGCAGTAAATAGTGACCTGAGTATTAATAATGAGAAAAAAACTATCATGGTAGGATTCTATTTTATTTTAAATCCTTATTTATCTGGTGTAGCTATGTAAATATATAAAAAACAGTTGGCCTCAGACTCAGGGTCCTCCTTCCTTAGCCTCCAGGTGCTGGGATTACATGTGAGTACCACCACTCTTCATGTCTTACTGACATTGTGTGATTAACACTGTCTGTCCCAAACATCTTGTTCCAGCGGCAGCATGCTCTGCAATGGGAAACTGGATTGCACCATCGCACAGCAAGCACGAGCTGGGCCGCACCTCGCTGCCTGTCAGCCTTGCGTCTTACCCACTTCTCATTTGGGTTTTCATGAATCAACAGCAAACTAACAGATTGCCATCAGCAAACACGTTCTTCAAAAGACTTCCTAAAGGGCTGGAGATGTGGTTCAGTCACTGAGTGCTTGCCCCAGTGCTGGGGATGCAGAGGGGTGGGAAATTTCCAAGTAAAGATTCCTCTTGGTGTTGTTTCTAAGAGCGCAAGACTGAAAATAACCACAATCTTCAACAGAGAAGAAAATGATAAATTTGTGGACTAGGAAATCACAGAATCACTGCTTGTGTTGCAAGTAATGCTTTTAACATGGAAACATATTAAGCGGAAAGCACGGATCACAGGTGGGTGTGGTGACGCACGTTACAAGTCGACCAGCTGGAAGATGGAGGCAGGAAGGCCTGGGAGCTCACAGTCCACCTCAGCCACTCAGAAAGTTTAAGGCCAGTCTGGGCTGCAGTAGGATTGTCTCAAAACAGATACAAGATCCAACAACAACAAATCCCAGTATAGTACAGACTGAAAATTAGCTTCATGGTTAAGAAATATGCACACAAGAAAAATACCCAGTAAATTATAACTACTTCAGTATTAATAATAGGTTGTTTCTGAGCACTTTCCAATTCTATAAGAAATGTTTGTGTGTTTGTTTTTTAACTATGGCACCATTATGTTCGAGTGAAATAACCCAAGTTTCTGGTAAGAAAAATGAAACTATAAAGGACAGATAATTTATGGTGTGGTAGTGATCAGATTTATACTCATTTGGCATCCACAAACATAGAAAAGAGTTTATATTATTTCTATCAAAAATCATACAAGATATCATTGTTTCTTAATTTATGCAGCAATGAGAAGACAAAACAAATTTAAAATTTACCTTAGTCCTTTATAACCAAAATAATCTTAAATAATTCTTACTTTTTCATGTTTCCTGGCCCTTCTCCATATTTGGACATACCAGACAGTGCTGTGACTCTAACTTATGTTTGCAAAATTCCATTTCATGTATTCAGCTATAAAAAGTTCTGCTTAAACTGATGTGGGATTTCCCTCTGTATGCTTGACTACCATTAATGAATAAAGAAACTGCTTTGGACCTATAGCAGGGCAGAACTTAGGTAGGTGGAGAAGACAGAACTGAATTCTGGGAGAAAGAAGGGAGGAGTCAGGGAGCTGCCACCAGAGATAGACATGCTAAAAGTTTGCTGGTAAGCCACAACCTCATGGTGATACACAGATTAATAGAAATGGGTTAAATTCATATGTAAGAGTTAGCCAATAAGTAGCTAGAGCTGATGGGCCAAGCAGTGATTTAAATAATGCAGTTTCTGTGTGATTATTTCGGGTCTAAGCTAGCCAGGTGGCTGGGAACCAACAAGAAGCTGCCTCCCTCCTTGCAACAATTTGGTGTGCCAACATGGTGAACTAAATCCATGTAAAACCTATAAAAGCTTGAAAAGGAATTCTAGATACAGAAAAACAAAGTTTAGCTTCATTTTTTTTTCAAAGGTTTTTCTGATTCAGCCATAGCAGAAAACAAAAAGCCATGTGGTTTTAAAACTTCCTGGGCCATGCTGCTAGCACAAACTCCAGCTATGGAGCATTTAAATGTCATTTGTAGGCCGGGGTGTTTGTGTGCCCACTTGAGGTCAGGAGGAAAGTAGCTGAGACCATGCCTATAGCTCAGTGATCCCTACCTGGGCAGGCAACGGGATCAGGTCTACTAGGCTTGCATAGGCAGGAGAGCATGGTGGATTCCGACCACCATACACAGAGATATTTCCAGGCCACACAGTGTGTTGCATGGTAGATTTAGCTTTTACTCAGAAAAAAAGGGTTCATATGCTGCATGGTGCTACCCAGAGTTTAGGCGGTGAGGACAGCTCCCACCTGGCAGGCAGTCCTAGAGCTGAGGTGAACTACCTCCACCATATTTAAAGCCTGAGAGAGGTAGAGCCAGCACTCAGGGCCACTGAGACCAAGCTGCATAGCATTTTTGCAGATACACAATAAAGACAAATTCAGATGGAAAAGAACTCTAAATGGGTCATAGTGTTGGATAAATGTACATAGGCTTGGGAGAGAGAAGAAAAAGAGCATAGAGAGTTGAAAAAGAAGTAAATCATTTAAAACAAAAAGTCTTTAAAGAGACAGAGTACAGATAGTCATAGATTAAAAGGAGTAAAGAAAAATAAGCCACGTAAAAATTGAAAATTCACAGAGTCTGGATTATGTTTGTTATTGTGTTATCTTTGAAATTTTTTAATGTGAATGAGCTAAGTACAGAGAGACATTTCATTGTATGGGCTAAGCTAAACCAGCATGTATATTATAAAGGTATCATGACTTCCAAATTTGGGTCTAAGGATATATTGCTTTGGAAAAGAGGTTCTTCTCTTGTATCCACAAAGGATGAGAACCTGTGGATTGCTTCCAGGCTAATATGGTTTGATGGACCAAGACCCCCCTGAAAGATTGCTGTGAGAACCCCTCAAAAAATTACTTCTCCCAATAAACAGCAGGAAGAGTTTGGAAAAACTACGCCCATATTCTCAAATATTGTTTGTAAATGTTTCTTTACATTAAAAGGGGGATATGTTATAGAGACTTGCATTGATACAGATCTTGGTTTATTGATACAAATTTAAGGTCAATTTTGTTATATGTATATGTATTTCTGATCTTGATTAAGGTATTATGTTTGTGCAACTCATTTAAAAAATTTAATGTATAATTTAAAAATATAGGTTAATAGATAGTCATCTATAATAGTCAAGCTTGTAGTCATGTTAGATTTTCTAGATGTATAGAGATATATTTCAGTTAGATAGGTATTCTTCAAACCTTTCAGAGATCTTCAGAATATGACATTTAAAATGTTTTAATAACTTAGGACTTTTCATGACAATAAGACGCATCCGCTCCTGGCAGTACAAGCTACTTCAAGAGTGTTGCAAGAGCCACACAGGCTGCATTCCCGGTGCCTGGCTAGCTTATGCCCAAAATAATTACACAGAAACTGTATTCATTGAAATACTGCCTGGCCCATTATCTCTAGCCTCTTCTTGGCTAACTCTCACATATTCGTTTAACCCATTTCCAATAATCTGTGTATCACGACGAGTATGTGGCTTACTGGCATGAATCTAACCAGTGTCCATCTTGGGCCGGAGAAGCATGTCGTCTGCCACACTGCCTTCTCTCTCACAGCATTCTGTTCTGTCTACTCCGCCCACCTAAGGGCTGCCCTATCAAAAGGCCAAGGCAGTCTCTTTATTTAACCAATGAAAGCAATAGAAATACAGAAGGAACTCCTACACCACAAGAGGAAGATGGGTATAAAAGAGGCTCCTTATGGAGTTGGTTAGCCATTTGGGCAAGAAACTGCTCTTGCCTGGACTGCTTCACTGAACATGCAGTACCCACAGAAAAATGACTGCTAAACTTGCCTAAAGGTGAGATGGTCCTTTGGGGTTCCTGCTTCATAAAAGACTCTACTAGACATTCTATAGGATACAAAAGAAAGTGACTGGCAAAACTGCCAATATAGATGGACTTGTCTTTGAGATTATCTGCTTTATGAAAAAGTCTGCTGGATGCTATGGGCATGTAGGCTGAAGATGGATGCCCTAATAGCACAGAAGAACTTTGGGTGACCATCCAGGCAGTGAGATGTCTCTGTCAATTCTAGAGTTTTGGAATTGCTTGCAATGCCCTTCCTGTTTACTTAGGTAATATTATATACTTTTGGAGTCTTTGATAGAGTTGAAGAATTTATAGTTTTCCTTAGTTATAATAAAAGATAAAGTAGATATAAATATTGTAACTGTAATTCTTGTTTGATAACTGTTTTGTTATATATAATTTTACTATGTTGTAGATAAAACCTTCCTTTTCATTTAAACAGAAAAGGGGAGGTGATGTGGGATTTCCTTCTGTATAGTTGAATACCATTAATGAATTAAGAAACTGCTTTGTACCTATAGCAGGGCAGAATTTAGGTAGGTGGGGAAGATGGAACTGAATCCTGGGAGAAAGAAAGGCGGAGTCAGGGGGACACCATGGAGCTGCCACCACCAAAGATAGACATGCTGAAACTTTGCTGGTAGGCCACGGCCTCGTGGTGATATACAGATTAATATAAATGGATTAAATTCATATGTAAGAGCTAGCCTATAAGAGGCTAGAGCTAATGATCCAAGCAATGATTTAAATAATGCAGTTTCTGTGTGGTTATTTTGGGTCTAAGCTAGCCGTGCGGCTGGGAACCAACAAGCAGTTGTCTCCCTCCTTGCAACATTAAACCAATGTACAGAGAAGTAGCCCATTATGAAATATGTATGCTCTTCATTTTATAGTTCCTCAGACTTCTCTGGAGAGGACCAAACAGGAAGCACATTTCACAAACCCATGATAGCCAACACCCAAACTGAGCGTTCAATGACATATTTCTGTCCCTTGTGGATTAATAAGGTCTGCATTTCCATGTGCACTCTCATCAAAGTGATGATTCTCATCTGGGACCACCCCCATAATGCTGTAATACACATATGGGTAAACACACATAACATACGACCTTCTGCGATTCCCAAGGGATTAACTCATTACTAAGCTTTAGTCACATGACTCTGGATATATATATATATATATATATATATATATATATATATATATCCACCACACTTTTTTCTCTTTTTGTTTTTTAATTGTCTTTTGAGATAATCTTGCACAGCCTCGACTTGCCTCAAAGTAACTACATGTTTGAGGCTGGCCTTAAACTCCCAGGCCTCCTGTCTGTACCTCCCAAGTGTTGGAATTACAGGAACTACCATGCCTGGCTTGAACAAATGTCCTTTTCTGGTGAGGGAGATACTGAGGCTGGAACCCAATGCCTTTAGCATGTACTCTAACATTGAACTATACACCAAGTCTTTGAACAGATTAAATAAGATAGGGACATTGGGCTCATGACAGTAAGCTAAACAACACACACTATGTTGCTCCCACAGACCAAGTCTTTAGATGCAGAATTTCATTATATTATCATATCTGGTTAGGCTCAGATATTTTCTTTGAAATTAAAAATGATGAATCAGAAACTAATTTTTAAAAATTTTATGAAGATTTATTTATTATATTTTAGATGTACGAGTGTTCTGCCTGCATGCATGTATGTGAACTATGTATTTTCCTGGTGCCTGCAGTGGTCAGAAAAAGGCACTGGATCTCCTGAAACTGGAATAACTGTCAGTTAGGAGCCACCATGTGCATGCTGAAAACAAAACACAGGTCTTCTGCAAGAGGAATCAGTGCTTTTAACCACTGAGCCATTCTCCAGACCCTGGAAGTTAATTTTCTGAGGTTGTTGATGTGTATGCTGAGATGTGTACTGGATTGGGGGTGGGGTGTGAAACTATTCATGGGAAGAAGAGAATAGAGTTGATGTGCAGTAGGCGTCCAACATTAGTACATATGTAAACACACACAGTACAAAAGCATGCATGATTACAAGTGTCCCTGAGAAAGCTGACCTTAGAGAAACCGAAGGAACTTTACGCCCTCTTCACATGACCCCAGAGATCTTCAGTCCACACCCAGTGGCCCCGAACACTCTAGAAGGATGACGGCAGCACTGACACACAAGGAGAGAAGGAGGAGCAAGCCCTGTGGCCCTTAGAAAAACAGAAACACCACCAGAAATGTGCTATCATCCCTCTACCACTGAGCTACACCACTGATCCACAGATGCTGCTATTGCCTGGAACCAGATCTGGCATCATGGGCCTCACTGGATACCTCTTCTCAATGCTCAGTCTACCTGGCCCTTCCACAGATCACATAATTATCTCTTGTACTACTGAAAGAGCCAAGTCAGATTGAGGATTCCAAGTAGGCATTTTATATTTCCCACAGATAAAAGGTATAAGGTAATGTGTGTGTGATCCTGATGCAGGCAGACAGAAGGTTAGTCATTGCAGGGTGGGGTGGGAGGAGCTTACTGTAATTCACTGAAAAGCCCACTCAGGTCAGTGAGAGAAGGAGGGGAGATGAACTACTTTCCATGTCTCCATTTCCCAGAAAGGAGTAAGTGGAAATGAGTGTGTACAGTTTAAAATGATTGCTCAAAGTGTTTTAAAATGACATGATTGTGCTCATTATGCACTCAAGGTTACAGGTCCCTCCACTCTCCTCACCCTCTGGTGAAAATTACTTTTAGGCATGGCTTACACAATGAAAAGGTCTTTAATATCCTACCTTCTTAAAGACTCAGAGAATCCAAACCCTGTGCTATTGCTACGTCACGAAACTTGAAATTTCCAACAAAGGAAATACTCATGCTGGGTTGAGGACGTCACTAAAAATCAAATAAAACAATAATCGATGACAACAGCAAAAACCCCATCACCACCATGCTCACATACCCCTGGGATAGAGAATTTCTCCAACATTCAAATTCAAATTGTTGAGTTATCAAAGAGAGATTAAAGAAATGCTAGCTATTTTAATCTTTTTGCACCAAGAAAGGAAATAGCAAGTCCTATGAAAGATGACACAGGGCTAAGGAGAGAGGGTTTGTATACAAGCGAAGGGAAAGTATGGGGACAAGCACTTCAGAGGAACAGGAAGTCTTGGAAGGCAAGGTGCCTTGGGAAGACACAGTCTTAAACTTTCATTGTTGTGTCCAGCTTTACCTGACAAGACAATGGTTCTCATTAGGACATGTTGGCTCTCTAACAAGTATTACCCAAGAGAGCTGCGTGGAAAAGACAGCATGCAAGAGAAATCCAACAAAGATCTAGGAGAAACCAGGACCTAGTTCATGGTGGTTTTATCTATAAAGTCAGATTCCAAATGGAGGAAATACGAGAATAAAACTTTTTACAAGAAAGGATGGTAGGAAGCCAAAGCCTGGAAGGACAAGTTCATAGAAGATTGGAAGTGAGCTCCATCACAACCTTGGACACTGTCTTAGTCAGTGTTCTATTGCTGTGAAGAGACACCATGACCATAGCATTTCTTATAAAGGAAAACAGTGAGGCTTGCTGACAGTTTTAGAGGTTTAGTTTATTCTCATCATTGCAGGGAGTACGGTAGTCCACAGGCAGACACGGTGCTACAGGAGCTGAGAGTTCTACATCCAGATCCACAGGACGCAGGAAGAGAAAGAAACTGAGCCTGGCTTGGGCCCTTGAAACCTCAAAGCCCATCCCTAGTGACACACTTCCTCCAATAAGGCCACAATTACCCAAACAAAGCCACACCTCTAATCCCTCTCAAGTAGTGCCACTCTCTGATGACTAAGCGTTTAAATATATGAGCCTATAGGGGTTATTCTTATTCAGACACCAAACAGAAAAAAAAAAAGCTGTTGAGAAATTGATATTCTATGGTAATTAAGTAGCTGGTTATAATAGCCTCTTCTAGAGAAATGCAAAAAAGAAAATTCAACTTGTGCTTCCTTTTAGTTAAACTTTAGTTTGGAGTTAAATAACCTCTTCTAGCTTTCCTACCTATAAAACAGAAATGATGCCAGCTGCTTCACAATGTTGTTGCACATCTTAGCAGAGTGCACATACACATGCACAGACGGTATATTTAACACAGCATCAGATTTAGAGTGGTTTTTAGATGGTAATTATTGTTTTGTATAAAACAAGCACTCCTTTTTGTTCTATAGTTTAACCTAGAAGTGTGTTGTTAAATATTTTCCTAACACACTGTCAAGATTTTCTCCTGTGTGGGATTCTGTATCAAAGCCTACCATATTAAGTCCCAAATTACTTTACTAAACTCATCCCAGAGTAGTAAAGAACTTTCATGCTTCAAGTGGTGTCCAGGTGGCAAGACCTGGGGCATCACACTTCATGCAGACAGTTTCACTCATGTGCAACCCAATCAAGCATTTTTCTGCAATTAGCGTTTCATTAAGGGTGTCAGGGCTAATTTTGGTTATCAACTTGACACACTTGGAAAGTAGGATGCTCACAATTGGGGAACTGGCTCCATCAGCTTGGCCTGTGACATGTCTGGACAGCATCTGGGCTATAGAAGAAAACAGGCTCCATCAGCTTGGCCTGTGACATGTCTGGACAGCACCTGGGCTATAGAAGAAAACAGGCTCCATCAGCTTGGCCTGTGACATGTCTGACAGCACCTGGGCTATAGAAGAAAACAGGCTCCATCAGCTTGGCCTGTGACATGTCTGGACAGCACCTGGGCTATAGAAGAAAACAGGCTCCATCAGCTTGGCCTGTGACATGTCTGACAGCACCTGGGCTATAGAAGAAAACAGGCTCCATCAGCTTGGCCTGTGACATGTCTGGACAGCACCTGAGCTATAGAAGAAAACAGGCTCCATCAGCTTGGCCTGTGACATGTCTGACAGCACCTGGGCTATAGAAGGAAGCAGGCCGAGCATGAGCCAGGTGGAACAAGTCCATACGCTGTGTTCCTCTGTGGTCTCCAGTTCAGTTCCTACAACGAGGTGGAACAAGTCCATACGCTGTGTTCCTCTGTGGTCTCCAGTTCAGTTCCTACAACCAGGTTGCCACCCTGAGTTTCTACCTGGCTGTCCCTCATGACAGACTATAAAGTGTAAGCTAAAATAAATTCTTAAACCCTTTCCTCCCCAAGTTACTTCAGTCACAGTGTTGATCAAAGTAAGAGATGAAAACTCGGACAACAGTACTAACGTGGCACTAAAGACTCTCCAGAGAGGCTAGAAAAGCTTCCCAGAAACTGCCAAGCAAATGCATAAAGACACAAATCCTAGAGCCTGTCAAAAATGTACTTAGTGATTAGAATCCACAGGGCAAACATGCTGATACACACTTTCAATCCCATTACTCTGGAGGCAGAGGCAGGCAGATCTGTGAGTTCAAGGCCATCTTGTCTACACAGTGAGTTCTAGGGCAGTCAGGGATACACCGTGAGACCTTCTTTCAAAAAAAAAAAAAAAAACAAACAAAAAAAAAACTAGCATTGACAGCCAGTTTTCACAACAAAGAAAGTCGTGAACTTACCTTCAGCCAGCAAAGCCACTAATCACTTTTTTCAACGTCCTTACAAAACATAGTGACAATGTTGTAACACCATATTAAAAAACAATTCCATCTCCTTTTGTTGCCTAACACAATTCCTTTCTCGGACTAAGCAAACAGACTATTTTCCCATTGTGTAGCAAGTCACCACTGTCCCTAGGTTGAGCCCAGAAGCTATTAGCACAGCATGAGGCTGTGTAGGCTGTGTCCACCTCCCTCCAGAAGCATCTGTGACATCACTGGAGGCTACAGCAGGGTTCAGTCAAACCACTCTGCCAGCACCTTGCATTGCACCACTTACAACAATAAGAAGCTATTTCCAAACAGCCTCCTTCCTGTAACTTGGTCTCATTATTTTTCCTATCACGTAGGGCAATTGTCTTACCGCAGATGTTAGCCGAGCAAGAATTTCATCGCTGCTTTCTTCCGAGTCTTCCACTTTCTGATGAGACCTTTGAAAAACAAACAACAAATTAATCCATAGGGCTGTTTGTTCAAACTTATCTGCCAAATTATAGGAAATAAAGGGCAAAAAAAATGACATTGTCATTATATCATGACTGAAAGTATGTAAATAACACTGTGTTGACAGAGCCAAAGATACACAGTCCTTTACCAGCCAATTGTTCTTTAGAATCAATTATCCAGTACCTCTTCATAATGTACTAGCTGAGTTCGGGGTGCTACTCCCCAGACAACATCATAGGATAACCATAACATGCCTGATTACAGATACAGTCATGAACAAAAGTAGATGTGAACATAAGGTGGTTAAGTACTGAGTTTCCCTTGAATCTAAATGAAACTGTGAAGGAAATGCGAATTTTCCAGTACATTTGAGTTTCAGCCCAAGCAAATTAACTATGAAATAGTGCATTTTAGGCCTTATCCTATGGTGAAAATTATAAAACGAAACAAAAAATACAGAAGTACTTTGCTTTCAGAAAAATCACAGCCCAGGTGAAAAGAAAAAAAAAGGTTATGCAAATATCAAGTAATTAATGAGACATAGCAGTACAAGATTATTTTGTTCAGGAAAAAAATCATCTTTATTATTTACACAAATGTGTCTCTGTTATGCCCACATTATGAGTTCCTCAAAGACCACCAGGAATCCAAATTTGTATGCAGAAGCAAAGAGCCTTTATTGCCAGCCTAAGCTTGGGCTCTCCATCTGTCCCGACACATCAGTGGACCAGGGAGAGCACTGAGCTCGGCTATGGCAGGGTTTGAAGGAGTAAAGGATGCAGGGGTAGGGAATTCTGGATTCAGATGGGGTTTGAACTCCTGACTGGGCAAGAGTGGAGCAACAGAAGTCTTGTCAAACAGGGATTAGTACTGGCATTGCTATAAGGAAATTGATAACCTATATACAAGTTAGGCATGCTATTCTTAATCTTCTGGAGCATCTAGTACTTGTTTGTCTCCATTCTGATGTCCTCTGAAGGGAACAGTGTGTGGCTTTTCCTGCTATTGTAATGGTGAGGCCTAGTCTCAATATTGCTAGTTTGCAGCCTCTCATGGCTACACTGATGTTAAGATAGGCCTCTTCATTTCTACTTAAAAAAAATCTTATAAATTACATTTTTTCCTGGTTTGGCCAAAGGAAACAATGAATTAATACCAAGTGAATACATAAAACCATATCTTAGAACTATTTCCACAAGCAACCCCTTTCAGCACACTCTA
Source organism: Ondatra zibethicus (assembly GCA_004026605.1). Taxonomy (NCBI): domain Eukaryota; kingdom Metazoa; phylum Chordata; class Mammalia; order Rodentia; family Cricetidae; genus Ondatra; species Ondatra zibethicus. The sequence goes on from PVIU01014275.1 coordinate 24,171, forward strand.
TGACAAGAGATTCATGGTAATTGATCTGTTAAGCCAAGTATCAGAAATGCAGTGCAGTGATTGATTCCCATCTCAGTAGCTGAGGTGAGCCAGCTGGAGAACCTACTCCAGTTCTCCACAGAAGGGAGCAGCAAATTTGTAAGAAGGGTCGATCCAGTTGATCAATTCTGGCATTTGGTTTCTTGATTCTGGTAAATGTTATTAAAACGCTTTTCAGAAAGTCATGATCCTAAAATCTCAGGAAGGAATACAAGCCCCTGCCTTTCTAAGAGCGGGGAGATGCAGCTATGAAGTCCAGCCCGGCCAGCCCATGCCCTAGCTGCCAGTGTTTGAACAGCTAGCTAAAGATCTGCAGAGGAAACTGGGCACCTTTGCCTTTGCATGTTTTCAAAGTCACCTGTGAGTATTTCAAACAACAAGCCTTATTATTAAAATTCTCATTTCCTTGTAAAGGAGGCTATGCTGAGACGAGAAGATGTGAAATTACACAACTCCAGCCACTGAAGCTGATTTATGATTTGGCTCAGTGACGGAACAGAGCTGACAGGGAGTTAAGAACCAGGTGTGCCAGCCAGCACAGCACCGAACAAGGACTTATGTGGCTGCATCTGCCCATCTTCTGCGGTAGAGAACTGACTTCACGTGGCTTTTCAGGCCTGTCGGACCCAAACTGATAGTTTCCCGATAAAAGACTACACGTCCAAGCTTCTCTTGCATCCAGAACAAGTGGTTCAGGGAAAGGAGGGACTAGGGTGGAGAAGTCATTTCCGCCTCTGTAAGGGGTCATATCACATCTTCTGTAGGTACTTTGTCCCTCTGCACAAGTAAGTTCCTCCTCACAGTGAATACATATGGTCCCCAAAAGGTCAGACCGTGCCTCCCCTCCCGCCTCTCTCCACCTTCTGTCTCTCTACAACTTGCCTTAAATAATTTAACAAAATCACCACCCGAAAGTTGAGTTAGCGGGCACGAGACAGTGTGCACTAGCACAGACTCAGCTGTGAATCTGTCTTCAAAAGGCTGCTGAGAGGAGCTGCAATTCCAAGGGAAGCTCATGTGTCTATGACTCTGGATGGTTCTTTCATGAGCAGTCAGTGTGCTATCGCTGCCTTCCTGAAACATAATCCCATCCCTGCTCAGAGGCAGAGCTATCTTCATCACACTCTCAGCACCAACAATCCTTGGCAGAAATATTTCTGAAGATAATGCATGAGAGTGTGATGCTCTCCCTGGAGTTGGCTGTAACCTGAAGCTTCCTTTTACCTCCTTAGTCACCATGATCTTAGTAGATTCACACATAGAACTCCCAGACCTCTCTCCAGTTTCTGAATCCTGTTGAGCGTGCCTGGTTTCTCCACCTGCCTTCCATGTGGCTCTGGGTGCCAATTCCAGGGCCTGATTTTCATCCACACACATGGGAATCACAGGCCCCCATGAATTCAATTGAGACACATTGCTTTTCTCCTTCCCCCTTCATGGTGTTCTGATACCCCACGGCCATCCATCCTTTCTGTACCCACTACGCATGGCCAGTCACCAATCATATCCTTTCACGTTCCTTTCTCCAGTTCTGCCTTGTTTTTTTTTTTTTTTTTGGCCCAGGTTTCAACCCCTCTCAGATTGTAACCACCTTTTAACCCACTTGATCAACTCTGGTCTCTCTTGTTTTGTTCAGTCTTCTACAGCCACCAAGATTTCTTTTCTAAACCCCAGATCTGTACGTGCTGTACGTGCTCTGATGTCACCCAGAGTAGCCTTGTTGCCTACTGAGAACAGTGAAGTTCAGAAATACCTTTCCTTTTCTGCTCACGGGGTCCCCAACTCCCCACACTGAAAGCTTTGTACATCTCATGGAGCCTAAGGGGGCTCAGGGAGGCAGGGCTGCTGATCACAGGCAAACAGTGGGGAGCTGGACCAGTTAGAAAAGCAGTAGGGGACAATGGCTCTCCTTCTGTTCTCACCACCTACTTGGTCCTTAATTCCCTGCCCAGTTCTTTAGTAAAATGTCAGAAGAATCACATTTGCTTAATACTGCAAACAAACTTATACAGAATGTGAATAAATTCTTATTTTACATATACAAACACGTAACGGTGCAGCTCAGGAAAGACCAAGTTTTCCCCATCAGATTAAGTAGACAATAAACCAGACAAGGCAGAGAGGCAGCAAGCATACGTACAATCGGCCTATTTCCCATAATCACTGGTTTATACTATGCTGCTAAGTGAACAAGAGAGGGAGAAAGAAGGGAAGTGAGAGAAGCTGTATGGTTTGGCAGTCAGAGGACAGAAACAGAGACCCTGGTTGGAATGCACCTGTAAGGGACAGGGAAGTGGCTCTGGGAAGAGAGATGTTTTGCTGCATACTTGTGGCGGGTTGTAGGAAGCTCTGGACCACTTAGGAATTCCAGGGCTGATGCCCAAGGACTCTGCTTTCCAATGAAAGCCAGACCCAGTAGTTCTCCAAGGGAATGCACTGAGCCCTGGTGCAAGACCGCTCTTTAAAAGCCTGTGAAACCTAGTATCTTAGAGTTCTATTGTGTGGATACAGGGATGGCAAAGTCTATGTTCCTTGGCCCTGGACCCTCTAGCCATCAAGCTGGAAACAGATCATATCATATATCATTCTACTCAAAGTGCCCACAGTCCCAAGGAAGGAAGGAAGGAAAGACAGAAAAGCACATAAAGTTTTGCTCTCTTCCCACAGTGTTCCCAATCTTAACTGGTGGCAATGGCAACACTGTGCCCCCAGTGAGACATCATCCTTGACCCTCCCCATTTGCCCACCTCTGCTTCCCCACACACACTGAGGCACACTATGCAAGCAACATCCACCCTGCAAATGCCTCTGGTCCTTCCTTCAGAGTGTGCTTCCCACTTCTCACCCTGTTTATCACTGCTGCTCCAGTCCCAGCCCTGACCCCAGAATGGCCTTGAAAACATCTAAGTTAGAGCACGACCCTAGTCTTCTACCTAGACCTAGAGTCAGGGAACCTCAACTGAGGGATTTTCACAGGCCACACCAACCAGCAACCATGTCTTTGAGACGCTGTCTTGACTGATGATTGGTGGAGGACCACTGTGGGCTTCACCATCACCAGGCTGGATGAGTGAATAAGGGAGGTATCAAAGCAAGCTAGAGAGAAGGCCAGTAAGCAGTGTTCTTTCATGGTCTCTGCTTTAGTACCTGCTTGATTTCCTGCCCCGCCGCCTCAATGGTGGACTGTGACCTGGAAGGATAAGCCAAAACCTTTGACTACCCAAGTTGCTCTTGGTTGGACTGTCCTACCACAACAGAAAGCAGCTAAAACAGTCTACCTCACACTGTGACTCCCCACCCTATCAGAGCAGAAACCAGCTAGACAGCCTTCCTTACACAGTGACTTCCTACCTCACCAGATAAAGCCCAAAGTATCTTTTGTTCAAAAATCATGTAACTTGTGCTGCTCTGTGCATCAGAAGGAAACTCTGGCAGCACAGGAGAGTGAGGAGGCAGGAAGGGTGGGCAAGTGGGCAGTGCTGTTATCCGGATGCTGAGGAAGCACAGGGGTCTGCGACCGGAAGTCACTGCTGTAGAGCAGATGCAAATGCACTAGGCAAAGTAGGAAAGGCAGAGACAATCAACGATTCAACTCCTAACACTTTGTTAAGAGGCAAGGGTTTTAAAGGTATGTTTTACTATTATTCAGGTATGACCAACCTGAAGGATCAAGAGGTCAGGAGATTTGAAAAAGCATTCTATTGAAACAACAATCTGTTACTCACAGCTCCCTGGAGGAGACATGGCACACCAAGGAGCTATGAGAGGAAGAAGCCCTAGGATCAGCAAGGCCAAGGTGGGAGAGAAAATGTAGACAAGAACCTTTATTCTGGGTTTCCCAGAGGAGGCAGGTGAGGCAGGACTGAACAGGCTGAAAAATGGCTATTTGGCATAGTTTCACCTGACTCTGGGAACAGGGGCTGTCTCTAGTTGCCTGGTACTGCAGTGGGCAAGGCAAGTGGAAAGCCCCAAAGAGAAGACTAGGAGGCAGATTTTGCATTGATTAGTCCACATATGAAAAGGACTTGCACAAATGAGTTCTTTACTGTCCAAAGCGATAATAAAGAGATTGACTGGTCTTTGGTAGGGCATCTCCTCAGGGTCAAGCAAGGCCCAAACTGCACAGCCTTGGAATATGGGCAGTCAGAGAGGAAGCATGAGCAGCACAGCCAGTGAGATGGCAACAGATGTGGTCCCAGGAGAAAGCAGAAAGGCTGCTTTCAAAATAGCAGTGTCACAGTGTCAAAGATGCTGAGCTGTCCAGAAGGACCGGGACTGAAAGCCGGCCACTTTATTTGGGAGCACAGTCTGAGGAAGTTTTAAGTAGAGAAGGCCTCCTCTCAGATAGAAAAGACCCCACATCTCCCCTCTCAAAGTAGCCCTCACCCCACCCCCGGCATATCCCACAGGGCACACATGAAGAGCAGGGAAAGAAGCATACACTGTATTTGAATAACTTTACTATATTAGACCAAAATTGGGGACTCCTTGACTACCCAAAAGGATGGGTTTCATGTAGATAACAGACACCAGGTCCTTTAGCAAAAAAAAAAAAAAAGACTGTATTTCTTTCCATATCCTAGCTGAGCATTAGTAATCCTCAGCAAGTCTTTTAGTATTATAAATGTCACCTATGTGTGACTGGAAGGCTTGTGTTTAGGTATTCAGGGGTCAGTGAGAGACTGCTTGGAGCCCAGCCTCTTCACCCTTGCAAGCTGAAAGGTGTCACACTGGCACTGAGCCAAGCTCAGCTTCACAAAGCCTCAACTCCAAGCAGGTTCTCATGAGGAGGAAGCAGCACACAGGTCCTCATGGGATCACCAGGCTATCTTTCTAGATGCTGTTACTTCCTCAATCTTCGCTCATTCTCCTGTCCTCCCACCCAAAATAAAAAGAGAGCTGGGAAGAAGTTCATTCTGGGTAACTGAATTTGGGCATGTGAATGAGGCACTGCAGCTAAGTCTCTTTCCCTGAGGCTGTAACCTGCCAACCAACTCAAGCCTCTCAAACTACCTCTTTTCGGGGCACAGAAACCACTTCATAGAGAGCAGGGTATTTGCTTCCTCAAACTACGCACGAGGCTTGCACAGCCCCGGTTTTCTTTCTCCTGTAGATGTCCTTTTTTAAATGATAAAATCCCCTTTATTTTTTCTTCTTCTTAAAAATCCATTTGTACAGAAGAGATTTGTGTTTATAGAGGGACACTAAGTGGTTTTCTGGCATCATTTTAAAGTTGTTTAGAGAGGACGGGAAATGGGGGGCTAATGTGGAAGTGTGTAGATAGACCTTAATAGCTTTCAAATATCAAAAAGGTTATTAAAAGCGCCACAGGATAGGGGCTTTAGTTCATAAATGGAAAACACAAGAATCAAGAGGACTTCAGAGGGCATTTTAGTTAGAAGGAATAAAAATGAGACATCACAAGGCTAAGAATAACATAGAAGAATGGATTTTCTGGTTAAAATTAGCAAGAATAAGAACACTGGTTGACCGAACACATGTCCAAGACACTTCTTAGACAAGGTAGGCCTTGGGCTCCCCCTTGAGGGCTGGGCAGAACTTAACAAGGCAAGGAAAGCCGAGCTGAGCACAGCCCCAGCACGAGAAGACAACCAGTGTGGGCAAAGACTGAACAATGGAGATTTCTAGGGGAAAGCCAGAGTTATGATGACAGTATGTGCAGGAGCCAGGGGACAATTCAGCTGAAAGATGACAATGTCACTAGCCATTTTTCCTCTAGCTCAAAGTCTGCTTTCAGAAATCTAAGAACAAGAAGGATATATCTTCTCTATCCTGAATAAAATTGTGGTATTAACATTCTTTTTTAAAATTTTTTTATTGTTTTTATTGAGCTATATATTTTTCTCCACTACCCTCCCTTTTCTCCCCTCTCCTTCTACCCTCTCTCATGGTCTCCATGCTCCCAATTTAATCAGGAGATCTTGTTTTTTTCTACTTCCCATGTACATTAGATCCATGTATGTCTCTCTTAGGGTCCTCTTTGTTGTCTAGGTTCTCTGGGACTGTGAACTGTAGGTTGATTTTTTTTTTTGCTTTATTTCTATGAGCCATTTATGAGTGAGTACATATGATATTTGTCTTTCTGGGTCTGGGTTACCTCACTCAAAATGATGTTTTCTAGATCCATCCATTTTCCACGAATTTCACGTTGTCATTATTTTTCCTGCTGTGTAATGCTCCATTGTATAAATGTACCACATTTTCCTTATCCATTCTTCAGTAGAGGGCTGTTTAGGTTGTTTCCAGGTTCAGGCTATGACAATCAACGCTGTTATGAACATAGCTGAGCACATGTCCATGTGGAATGATTGCGCATCCTTTGGGTATACACCCAAAAGTGGCATTGCTGGGTCTTGAGGTAGGTTGTTTCCTAATTTTCTGAGAAATTGCCATTCTGATATCCAAAGCGCTGTACCAGCTTGCATTCCCACCAGCAATGCAGAAGTGTTCCCTTTATCCCACAGCCTCTCCAGCATAAGTTGTCATCAGTGTTTTTGATCTTGGTCATTCTTATAGGTGTAAGATGGAATCTCAGAGTTGTTTTGATTTGCATTTCTCTGATGACTAAGGATGTTGAACATTTCCTTAAATGTTTTTCAGCCATTTTAGGTTCTTCTGTTGAAAGTTCTCTGTTTAGGTCTGTACCCCATTTTTTATTGGGTTATTTGTTCTTTTGATGACCAATTTCTTGAGTTCTTTGTATATTTTGGAGATCAGTCCTCTGTCTGATGTGGGGTTGGTGAAGATTTTTTTCCCCATTTCTGTAGGCTGCCGTTTTGTCTTGAATAACTTAATTCTTTTATGCTTGGTACATTCATTCATTCATTCATTCATTTATTTATTTGTTTGTTTGTTTATTTATTGTTTCTCCAGACAAGGTTTCTCTGTAACTTTGCAGCCTGTCCTGGAACTCGGTCTGTAGACTAGGCTGGCCTCGAGATCACAGAGATCCACCTGTCTCTGCCTCTCAAGTGCTGGGATTTAAGGCGTGTATCACCACCGGTGGGCTATCCTTGGTACTTATAATAAGAATAAGCCGGTCCTTAGCTTTCCAGTAACCATTTGTACCATTAGTAACTGTGACCAAATGCTCATGTTCACATCAAATGAAGAAAACTTGCTGGTGAACATGGCATTCTACAGTTGGTTCTAACCCAGAGACCTGACTGCATCTGTAGTAATCAGTGTTCCAAAAAATTGTTTGGATTTTTTTCATTGTTTTTAATGAGCTATACATTTTTCTCTGCTCCCCTAAAAGATTGTAAACAATCTGGAATTGATATTAGGGCTTGAATTTTTTAAAATAACTGTCACTTTTAGAAATTAGAGCAGGTTCAGGATTTACTCATCACAAGGCTTTTTCACCCCTGGCATTCCAACTTGCTAATTAGGGAGGTGTGGGAGCTAAAACCATGACAACTTAGATTGCTCACTGCCCTCCTGACCCCCTAACCTAAGTGTAGCCAGGGATTGCCACAGCTGCACCGTGTGCACCAGACATGAAATGGTAGAAGGCCATCACAGAGCAGCGGTCCTTCTCTCAGAGCTACATGAGGCCTGCCGTCATGGCCGTGTCATGAAAAAGCGTGTCACTTCTCAGACAGCTCCTTGGAGTTTACTGACATGTGCCTGAGCCTCTCTTAGATGTGTCCAGTCTCCACGAAGAGCATATTACAATAAAGGATATTCCATGACATGCTAATTCAGTGACATTAGAATCTATACTACAGTTTCCAGGTCCTCTGTCAACACTGGGGCTGACAACCCCAAAATCACTCCACAGCTCAGGCTAACACTCCCATAACTTGTGCTCACAATTCTCAGAAGGGATGCAAAGATTACTCCATAATGTTGAGAACACATCACAGCAGGTGCACAGAGCTGAGATGATAAAGCTAGGCAGATGTAAACTCAAACACTCAAACTATACCTGACGTTTGTGTGACCTGGGACAGATTACTTGGACTCTGTGTCTTAGTTCCCTCACATATAACTGGAAATTAACAGTACTTGTCTTAAGGAATCTTTCTGAAGTGAAACAGGACATAAGGTATTTACTTAGTACAGTACCTGACATGAAATATATTCCTGACACCCAACTTTTCTATTCGAAATGTATTGTTAATATAAGATTTCTTTTTGCTAAAAGTCTGAATTAACTGCTCGGTAGTGTCATTTTTTAGCTAAAAAGAGTTATATTTGTTATAAGGAATGCATCTCTTGAAAGTTATATTCTCACCTGAGAAGTAAGGGCAATTCCATTTGCCTTACTAATATCAAAAAGCAAGAAGAGTCAACAATATGAGACAGCACTCTGATGCCTGAAGAGTTGCACATCTACGAGTGATTCAATTGGCATTTCAACCTGCAGCTCCTTTCTGAAATAAGTTTGCCACTATTGCCAAGGATAAACAAGGCATGTCATAACCCCCATAATCACGACTCAAGGAAGCTGCTTCTAATTATTTTAACCATACAGTGACTCACTATCTTCATGTAATGATTCACATGCTTTAATTTGCTAAACGCTGCTTCTAGATTATTTTCAGAAATTTCTGTTGAGCCCCTTCTTAGCATAGTCACCACGTGGATGGTGGATAAGATGTGAGTTAATATTTCACTCAACTTCAGCCCAATCATGTGTTTATACCTAATTAAGACCATCCACTCATTTAGTAGTGAAGTAGAAGCATCGTGGCGCAGCTGGTGAAGCAAGCATGCCAAGGATCAGAATAGCAATGGAGCATGAATCTTCAACGTTTCTTACCTTTGTGAACTTGGTAACAGTATTCCTACCACTCAAACAAGACAGAGGCCTGAAGAAGCAGAGCACAGTCCCAGAATATAGGACACGTTCTCTAGGACAGAACAGTTTACATTGGTACCCAACAGCACCTACTCACAGGTCACAGGTGCCAGCTCTCGCAGGAAGGAGATGCACAAGCTGCAGCAGAAGCTTCACTCCGTTTTGCCATTCTTCTTCTCTTTCAAATTCACAGTACAAGTAGCTACATTCATCCGAAGAAAACTGGTAGAAAACATAGTTATCTTGAAAGTACAGATGTTGGTCCACTGTTTGAAGCAAACAAACAAAAATGTTATGTTTTAGAGTCATAAGTCAAATCAAATAATAAAATGCAATGATTAGTGAGAAACCAAAAGTAACATTCATTCATGCTTGCACTCTCAATAAAATGAAAGAACACATTGATTAATTTCACTGCTTGAACTTTGACCAATATATCCACATATATTTTATAAGTTTTCTGCTTCACAGACTAGTGCTAGTCAAATTAATATCAATTCAAAGAGGGTGGCAAGAAATGCTACACAAACACAGCAAGATAGCAGGTTCCAGTTAGCAAAATTAGTGGCTCTCAAGTAGAAATGACTGTGGATCACTGCTTCAGGGGACACTTGGTGATGTCTAGAGACATTTTTGGTAGTCATAATGAAAGGATGTGCTCCTGGTATCTACAAGGAAAAAGAAATGGATGGTGTCAAAAATCCTACACGCACAGCACAGTCCTCCCACAACGAAGAACTCTCTAACTTAGAATGTCAATACCATCAATGTTGGGGAACCCTGTTTTAAATGAATCTGAAGTTAGAGGTTTATCCCAAAAGGCATTTACACAAAATGTGTCACCAACCATAAGCCTGCTCCTCAAAAAGAGTTAACCTAAAAGTATTAGGTGCTAGGTGTTACTAAGAAGACCCAAACCAGGCGCCCATCTGTGCTGTTCTTTCACACTGACACCAAGACTACCCTTGACATTTGTAATCTAGAGCAAGGGTTCTCCAGTACCAACTAGCAGCTGAGAGATTGAAATAAATAAAGAACAAATGGCTTCTACTGCTTCAGTTCCCTGGGTTCAACTAAGAAAAGAGACTGTCATCTACTTTAGCTTCTATCTAAACATCATTTTCTGTCCTGTTTGAAGAACTAATCTTCAGAGCTCACATATCTAAGTGTTTGTGATTACTTAATTAAAATAATGCATACATGCATGTGTGCACACACACACTCATAAATTACATTTATGATTACATACAGCTATAAACCATTCTTTTGAAGCAACAAAAGACATAACTGACAAAAGAAGCCTCTGAGCAGAGTTGACAAGAAAGGAAGGCAATGCCTTTTACAGGTTTATGTCTACAATCAACAAGTACCTAACTATTTTCACAGAAGGTGTGGCAAAAATAAATGGATCAAGAATGATGTGTCATTTTTACTTAGAAAATAAGAATGTAAACATTTAATGTCAAAAGCAATTTCCATCCAGATTATAACGTGTTTTGGTCTAGCAGTTTAACAATGCAACAATTGTATCTTTACCGTATGAACACTAACCTGAAGACATAATTCCCATATCCAGCAGGAGTTGCCAGACCCCGATGGCCATAGATCTACACTGGACAAAAGGACAGTGTTCTAGAAGCCAGTCGACCAACTCTGACCCCACACAGCTTCTCCTGGACCAAAACAAAGCCATAAGCAAAGAGAAATTTTGAAAATAAAAAATTTGATGCTTGATTTCATTTATTTCATGAGTTCTCGTTTTAAAATAAGCAAGCCAAGGGCAGAGGGGAGGGGAGACATAAAGTAATCATGCAACTTTCTATATGAATATCGACTCCTACTACTCTGCTGCTAGAATATGAATTTTAGACACTGAGAAAAATCTGTGTACCTTACTAATTCCCAAAATTAGAAGAGTTCACAGCACACAGTAAAATCTTGAAACATACTTGATTGAACAAATGAAGAAATAAAATTAGCGGCTCTTTATGTAGAGGTAATACTTCTCCCTCAATCTGGGACTTCAGATTGGTGGTGACAAACTTTCGCTCAGGCATTTCGAGACTCTTTGCCTGCTCCCTTTGGTAACAAAAGGATTCCATAAAGGTTCAACAAAACTGGACCACAGACTGCAGCCTAGAGTTTTGTTCACTATTCTTTAAAGATTGGACCCTAAAACTTGTTTCAAAGAACAAAAAAACTTGACTGTTAACCATTTTAATGTAAGCAAAGCAACCCCATTAAGGAGCCTAGATCATAAACTCAGGAAGCCAAACGTGTGTGCTGGATTCCACACAGTCATCTCTGTAATCAGATTTGAAACACACACCAAATCCCACAGTCTATTACAAGCAGTTCACCAAGTCAACTTTTCCATTTGTGTGGGCCTCGGGGGGGGGGGGATAAAAAGAAAACTTTTTGAAATACAGGTTTTCATTTGCAGAAGAGTCTAAATTATGCTTTTTCTCAAGCAAAAAGGCCGCTAGAGTGCTGTAAGAAAACAGAGAGAAAGAGAAGGAGGGAGGGAGGGAATGCCTCATACACTGTGGACCCTTACTCTGCAGACACTGCTGAGGGGTGAGAATATAGTGTCGTATTTCTAAAGTAGAGACATGTGTTGGCTCACTCTTGTGACTGACACAGATACGAACCATCCATATCAAGACTTGCTATGCAGTGCTGCACTTCTGCTGAGCCACTGGATTCAAGGATCTAGCTTTTGTTAAAGCATTTTGATTTTTGGTAAAGTGTCATTACTTAAAAGATGCTCCAAGGCAATGAAGACATGCTCAGTGGCAGGTTACTATTAAAGCAATAGAAAGATAAGAATTCAGATATGTGGAGTCTTTTAAACGAGGACACAGGTGGCAAGAAAACAGGCAATTAGACCAAATAGTCAATATTAACACTAATTCTACAGAAAGGAATCCAAGTGTTAATTAACTAATTTCTCAGTGCTTCTTTCAATTAGCCAGCATTTTTCACCTTTGAAAGCACTTTCGTTCATGGGTTAAATACTATGTTATCTTTTTATTTCACATTTTTAAAACGCTGAGGCTCATCAGCCTTCTCTGAGTGTCTGCTTGGAACACAGAAGCCCACAATACAGAATTTGCTCAACAAACGAAACCTCCACATTGTACCAGGTGGTAGCTAGATGGTAGCTGTGCCTATGTGAGCACAGGTGGCCATGAGGAGAGTTCCTAGTCCAGGCCTTTTCAACAACACTGCTCAGCAGTTCCAGGGAGGACAGGCAAAGGTGCTGTCAACTGTGGATTCTGATCATCAAAGTTACATGGAAACTGAGATACCCACTCCTATCAGACCCCTTAGTGTTGCTCGTGACCACAAAGTCCAGTTCCCTTAGCTTGCCTTTCTCATTATGAAGGGTTCACCGTTTGAGGCGTAGGCTTGGCACGAATATGCTAAAACACAGAATTGCCATGACAGCCTTGATGGAAAACTGGGTGCCACTCCCCAACAAGCTACTGTTTCAATTCCATGGGGTCCCTTTCTGCCCCTCCCTAAATGTCACCATTATGTTTTAGATTTCTCCTGCCATCCATCTGGCCATGACAAATATTAGAGGCAAGGAGAAACTCTGCCCTTAGTATCTTTAATTCATAGTCTTCTGACTTGTTGATCAGGTCTACAACAATCCAGCTCAAAGCCTCAATCTACAGGGCAGAAGGGAGCAGAAGGGCTGAAATCTGACACAGCTGGAGCACAGCGATCTAAATACTGCCAGCGGCTGATAGCCATGGTGCATTTCCAGCCTGGCACTCCCTCTGCCATACCAGGTAGTGGAACTGCCACTTGGGGGTGGTGATGCGTTACAGAACCACGTGACCCTGCGAACAGCTGAATTTTACCCGTTTCTGGAGGGGAAAATTTGTTTTCCTTGACTTCTTCCTTTCTTCCATTATGGTTAGCAATCAGTCTGTGGTAACACAGATACTAAACTTTAAAACATAACCTAAGGTGGTGGTATTTAGTAATTCATCTACATAAAAGGAAATAAGGGCTCAGAAACAAACATGCTCTTTCTATAGTACAAACTGCAGAGAATCTTTCCAAAGCTTTCCCTGTGAATTCCCATATGGCATATGGGAACACATGACCTCAGCTGATGATCAGACACATGTAAATGACCCATTCCAGGCAGCCATATTAGTATTTTATCTTTAATCCTAGACCATTAATCAGTCCTTAGACAATAACAGAAAAGCAGCTCTTTTCCCATTACAACAAAACACACACTTCCTCCCCACGGGGCTCCTGTAAAATCCTAAATATGTTATAAATTGGATGTTCATTTTTCCATAGACCTGATTAGGGTACATCTCCATTTCAATAAATGCCCACAGAGATCACAAACAAATTAAAACAAAAGCCCTTAAAAACATAGACATTAGCAAAGTCTTCTGTAACTAACATGAACTATTTGAGCTTGCTTACAACTAGACATGAAGACTTACAATGTTAGCTTTAAAGTCAGATGTGACTATACATAATGTCATTTACTTTTGCTTTTAATTTTAATTTGAGTGTGGTTGGATGTGGAGGCTTGAATGAGAACTGTCCCCTGTAGGTTCACATATTTGAACCTTGTGGGGCAGGTGGGGCGTGCTGTTTGGAAAGCGAAGGAAACGTTAGAAAGTGAAGCCTTGCTGGAGGAAAAACACTGTTTAGATCAGCTTTGAGAGTTTCCAGTCCAGCCTCACTTTCAGTTCATTCTCTCTGCTTAAGGCTTGTGGCTGAAGATGTGATCTCTCAGCTTCCTGCCTCCTTCAGCTGCTGCTCCCCAGCCTGTCCTCTGCCATGACAGACTCTCCCCTGGTTACAATAAGCCATCCTGGACTCCCTCTTCTTTAAGTTGGCTGTTGCACCATAAGACAGAACGCACAGCGGCTGTGCTTATTTACTCACGCTCGCCACAAGACTGGGCTTCTTGCTACTCTGTCAGAGAAAGGGCGAGGTTGATAGGGTCCCACACCTTCCTGGGGATGTACAATCTGCTAAAAGCTGCTGAAGAGAGGAGAGTCATTTCCTTCAGTGTTGTGAGGCACTCCTGGAAACACACTCCCAGCTACACTCATGGAAACAATCCTAATAAAGTCCTTGCACCCACCTCCTTCAAAAAAGACATGACAGTAGAGAAGAGGCTCGTGGGAAACAGGAAGGGACAAGAGTGCAAGTTGGGACAGGACAGGAGCAAGAGGTGAATATGAGTGAAATTCATTGTGTACAAGTATGAATTCCATTATTATGCATAATTGATATATGCTAACAAAACATTAAGACATTTTATTTGCAGAAACTGGTTACTGTTAAGAGGGAATGAGGAAACTTTCCAGAATGTAAACATCCTCTGTATCTTAATAATGGTTACACAGATCATGATTGCATAGGTGTATACCAAATAAAAATTTATTAAGCTATAAAGATCTGTGCATTTTCTGTGTATAATTGTACCTCACACAGGAGTCTTTTTACTCCAAATACTTGAGATTCACTATACCCAGGATTTGGGTCATGGTAAAATGTTTCCAATGGAACCACTTGTTTCCTGTGGCCAATGAAAACAACAGGGATAGTAAAATGATTTTTTTATAAGTTAAATTTCTATAACTTAAAGGAACATCCTTTATTGTGAGAATATGTCCTTTTTCTTGTAATACCTGAGTCCTGACCTGGTGCAGGAGAATTGTCTGTATTCTGTCAATCATGTTTTAAATAAATGCTGTTTTTTTCAATGTCATCTCTTTAAGAAAAGTGACAATGTAAGTTGTAGGTTTTGCTTTTGTTTTTATTTTTATAATTTTCTTTTGATATTGTTAAGTATTAGTTCATCTTCATGTAGCAAAATAAAAAGGTAATAGTATACTCTTTTAATATTCCACAAGAGTGAAACACATTTCCAAACTTTCCAACTGACCTCACTGTTGGTCCAGCCATTTATTAAGACTAGCCATGAACCTATCCTGCCCTTATTGTTTACAGTGCTATCCTTATTCACTGGCCTACAAGACAAATTGCCTCTTCCTACCCCACACTGGAGTGTGGAGTCACTCATTCTCACTCTCTCTGCCTATGGGCCTCTCTAGAGACTTGGCAGTATTTCCAATGTGTAGGGACTTATGTTTCCTTGAAGTACTCAGTGTAGAATCAAAAAAGAGACAACCCTTGTAGTTAGGGATTTTATATCCTTGCAGACCCAGAAACCTAACCACAGCCGTAAGCAAACACCCTTCGGATCCACAGCAGTCAGAGCACATCTGTCCCTCCAACTGCTAATACCCAGGCAGCCTGACACTCTATGCTCAGAGTTACAATTAGGCTGCTTGGATTTTCTCCCCTCAAGGGGAGCTTCTGACAAGGTGTTAAGAAATGGTGTTACCTGTAAAATCCCTTGAGGTTCACTCTGTCCTTTACCAGGTCAGCTGCTTGAACGATAATAATATTTCTTAATGCTTTTCCTGCACAAGAAGAATTCTCTCCATAAATCTAAGTAGAAAAAAATAATCTTATAAATGTAGAATAATAATACGACAGCCTGTGAGCTCCCAACAGCATGCTGCATATAAAGAAGCACAACTAATTCCCATTTTAGCCTATGAAGCTATATAGACCAATAATTACCTTATTTTATTTTAGCTGCTGGTCCATTTAAGCCATTAAACTATAATAACTATTTTCCAAATGTAAAGGACTTTACTTAACTATAATCATAAGCAATGTTCTTGTAAAAGACGAAGTTTTCAGAGTGGAATTTCCACATTGTGAACATAATGTTTCAGTCACTGCAGCACACTGGGGTCATCTGATCTGTATAGATTAATCACAAGCAAATCGTTTAATCTACTGATTTGGCCACATTGATAATCCATGCACATAAAAGCCCTTGGAAAATACTTCCTCCCCTAGCAAACAACCAAAAGCAGGATGCAATGCCATAACACGCTACTTTGCCCTGAAGCTCCACTCAACGGCATCTGCAGCTCACAGTTACATCTTCCAGAAAGAGAGATCATTTAACTTCTCTCCATAATCTTCCCACTCCTCCCTCTGAGTCCCTGGTCCCTGGAGAGGAAGGGAGGTGCCTCTTGGAGAGCTCTGGGCCCTATTTTCAAAACCACCTCCTTTCCTCTGTTGTACTTTCTTCTTAGCACAAGGCTATTTCAGAAGCCAAGGAGGCAAAATGTGATGGGCTAACTTCATGAGGTAAATAAATGATCACGAAAATCAATGTACGCTGCTCTAGCTACAGCTTTCCATTTGTTTCCCTTTTCATGCTGTGAAATTTACTTATTTCTATATTAATTTTATGGGTATGAGTATTTTTTCCTGCATGCACTTTTGTTTGTATGTGTGTTGTACATGTGTGTGCCCGGTGCTTCTGAAAGTCAGAAGATATTAGATCTCCTGGAGCCATGGATGATCGTGAGCCACCATGTGGATGCTAGGAATGGAACCTGCGTTTTTGGAAGAACAGCTGTGCTCTTAACTGTTGAGCCAGCTCTCCAGCCCTATTAGATTTTTGTCAAACTCCTTTTTCTGGCTGTGCTAGTTTTGAACACAGGGCCTTGTAAAGCAAGGTGAGTGCTCTATAACCTCAGGTCCCTTAGTAACTATTTCTTACCTACAAATAGTTTATATTATCTCTTAAAGCAAACAAATTGATAATATATTGGTTCTGACTTGTTAGAAAGTAAGTGTCCATACTAATTCTCCCAAACTCATCACTTGAATGCAATCTGATGAGAAGAGGGCCAGAAATGATCCCCTGGGAGCATGTTTCAAAAATCAAATCTCGAACAAGCTAGACGGCAGAAAGTTACTGAGGCAGAGGCATGAGTCAGCTGATGCTTAAGCAGTCCTGACATCTACAAGGTTCACTCAATGAGTCATCCACGAGGCATTTAACGAGCAGCTGACAAGCACATGCTCCTCTCCAGGTGCATGACACAGGGAGGAGGAAGGGAGAAAAGGCCTCGCCTCAGCCCTCTGTGAGCAGAGAGGGGACAATGCCCTTAGAGGTAGCTACACATACATCTCCTCTTACTAAAGTTCTCTGTGCAATGTATACTACTTGTAAACTCTGTGTTCCCGTCAATACAGAAACTAAAGGATGCATGTGTACTCCACCACCCTGATGGCTACTGCAGAGCATGTGGAAAATAGTTATGTCTTATGTCACGAGCATCCTGAATCATGACAATGATCAGGGAATCTAAACGTCTTCACTGGTCTTCCCTGGCAGGGAGGATGGTGTGATGAGTACATTATCCCTGAAAAACTCCGGGAGGTCAGGCAGCTGTAACCCGAAGTTCTCCACTAGCATCTGTGAAACACCATTATAAACACAGAGAAGAAAAGAGAAAACTGTTTCATACCTGTGAAGGAGTATGTTCAAGGTACGGGTTGGAAATTCTTCTTGAAAGAGTCTATTTTAAAAGGAAAAGAGGGAAATTAGACTCAAACAGATACCTTGAATCAAAAAAAAAAAGCAAAGCACATGCAAGTGTCAGGCCTGGTGTCTATTAAAAGATTAGTTTAATAAACCTCAAGTCACAGGTCACACAGGATTAGACTCCATATGCTCTCCTAAGGTCACCTAGTCACCTTCACACCAATCAGGCAGGACATTCCACTTGAACAGCTCCTGCCTCCAAGAGTGCAGCCTGCAGCAGTAATGCAGCTGGGACTGGGGTTCCATTGTTCTTGCACCACCCCCATTCAGCCCTCTTTCACTTCTACCTCAGAGGCTGCTTCAGCCTCTCAGGAGATCTTTCTGTCCTTCAGTTCCGCTTCCCCACACCCACCTACCCCTCTCCCTCCCACACCAAACCACTCTTCAAACTTCAGCAGACACATCTCCCAAAGTCATCCTCCCTCTTAAAGCGAGTCACTGGTAGCTGACAGGGGTCAAGTCAAGGCCCTCAGCCCCACAGTCTGCCTCTTATACACTTCATGTGTTACCTCACTTCAGTCCCACACGGACTTTCTCACTAAGATACAGGTGTCCCTGGGACTTGGAGAGGATATTATAGATTATGTTCATAATATGTTTATATGCATGAAACTGATGAAAATAAAGAGTTTGGAGGATCTAAGTGTCGGGACACTAGAGAGACAGATCACTCTCTAAAGTCCTTGCCTTGCAAGCATATGGACCTGAGTTTGATCCCCATAACCCATTTAAAGAAAGAAATGGGCATGGTGGCATACACTTGTAAGCCCAGAACTAAGGAGGTGAAAACAGGTGGATTCTCGAGACTCACTGGCCAGACAACTTAGTGTACTTGGCAAGCTACAGACCAGTGAGAAACCATGTCTCAAAAATCAAAGCAGTTAACACCTAAGAATGATACCAAAAGCTCTCTTCTGGCCTCCACATACAAGCATACATGTGTCTGCACATGGGCACACAAAAGTATACCCCCCCCACAATCATATGCACACATGTATGTTAAAGCAAGCTGCTGCCCACATCCCTACCTAGTCATAGCATTTTCTGTTCAAATCCATTGTCTTCCATGATGGACCCACAGGACCTTGGAGTCCAGGTTTCCACTCCTCGCACACAACTGCTGACCAAGCCTGACTCTGCTTAGCTTTTAAGACCAGATAAGATCCTATGTGTTTAGCGGGATAAGGCCATTGACTGGATAGTTCTCTCTTCAGTGAAGTTCCGCCAATGGGAATGGGGGTTGATACTCTTCCAAGAGCTTTGTTTTGGTGTCATTTATCCCGCAGAACTGTGCACCCTGCATTGTGGTACATACAGGATCTGTGCTAGTACCCTATGGTGCTTTGATTACATGGCACCAAGCATACAATGTTACATAAAGAGGTTTGTCTTTCCATTCATTTATTTAGCTCTTTATATATCACATATCAACTAAGTGTTTGCTGAATGTTTGAATCGTAAGAGCTAATTTTTCCCACCTAACAATCTAACCAGCAACTCAGTCACCCACAGATGCTTCAGCACAATGGAGACTCATTATCACGTCCCACTGTGGTTCAGGAAGAACGGGGAAACTAACATTTAACTAAGCTCCCAACCTGTGTTTAAGGGCTCTTTACACCTGGGCTCTCAGATTTGATGCTTATGAGAGCCCAGTGTTTAGCCTGCCACCTCCACCATAGAACAACGTGTTGCACTTACCAAACACCCCCGCTAGTCATCACTTTGTGGTATGTGAACCTTCTACCAAATTTCAACCTAAAAAGAAAATGCCTGTTCTGAGTCTTTCCCACTCTAGATAGCTCCCACACAAATTATCCTCAGGTTAAACAAATGAAAGCATTGACTCTTTATCCAGAAAGGCTAATTAATACTCTGCTAAAGATTTGCAACTTGCTTAAAAGAAGAAATTTTTGTATTCGATGCCTACCATTCTGGCCTTGCCCATGCACACTCCCACCGAGCCCTCGGCAGACCTGGCATCGGAGCCCACACAGCGGCTTCAATCACTGAATGATTTAAAGCTTATATAGACACCAGATTTCCCCATGGTAATGAGTTGTCATGACAAGTTATTTTTTATCCAGACCAAGAAGAATTTTTGGAAAAAAACAATTGTGACAGAACAAAGCTGACAATCTTTGTGTATTCATCAAATTGTTTCAATCAGTTCAAAAAACAAATTCTTCACATGAGCTAGTCCAAGAAAAAGCCTTTTTTAAGAAAAAAAAACTGGGCAGGAATATTTTCACAAAGAAACAAACCACTTGCCTTTCTCTCCACTGCCATCCTAAACCAGGCAGCTCTCAGGGTGACAGTCACAGGATCCAGCTAAGCAGAATCACCCTCCCCCAGAGCCCTTTCTAAAGACAGGTAAGGAGAGTAGGAGGTGAAGTGATGGGGCTCCTCCGTGCTGGAAAGATAAGGTGTTAGATAAGCTGCTAGTCCCTGGGGAATGACAAGCAACATAATAAGGCTTGTCTCTCACAGAACACAATCCTATTGTCAGAACCTCCAGTGATGCCCAGGGGAATCGTGTGTCACTAACACCAGGGTAGCAGTCGTCAGAGCAGGAAGCCACAGAGCTCTTTGTGGATCTCAGTGAAGTGCTGACCCACTAAACTTAAAATAACTTTCTAACTGTTCTTGTAGAGACTACTTCCTGTTAGGGTTCCATGCTGACCCAAGTATCAAGTTACAAAGATAAGGTAAGAAGTGCATGGGGTTCCCTCATCACCTCAGGGTTAAGAGGTCCAGGAGAGACCTGCGTCTTCATTGAATGTGAGGACCACCATAAAGGTAAGTCCCAGAGGACTTCTCTCCAGCATCTACAAGATCTGTCCCTACTCCATGGCTTAGCTGTTATTACCCCACCTTATAACGCCCTGGTCTTACTTCTTCACTCGGCACCTATGCTTCATCTCTTGAAGCTTATGACCGTTTCCTTCTATTTATTGCACACTAATGAAGCACTTACTTTGCTCCTTGTGAGACATTGTGAAAGCTTCCAAAAACAAACACAAGAACAAAAACACTCCCTGATTTCTACAACTCCTTTACCAAAGGATACCCTTAATCCTTCAGGATTTCAATTTGCCAGAAAAAAAACAAACAAACAAAAAACAGTTCTACCATTTTGGCTTAATTTAAGGAAGCTTTTAACTTTTAAGAAAAAAATTAAATACTGACCAAGATGGAATTTGGTCAGGACCATCCCAGGGAACTTGCCAGGTAAGCGGCCTTGAGACATGTTGGTGGAGCTTCTACAAGCAAAGACCCATAGGGTAAGCATGCTTTCCCATGATGCTTTGTTGTTAGTTTCCAAGAGCTCCAATCCCAGGGTCCCAGGAAGTTACCTGGTCTTTGGGCAGGTGGGGCTTACAGGTTAACTTCGGGTTTAACAACACAAGCTATAAGCTTTAAACCCTCGAATTCACTCTTCTTGGTCCTGGTTTTCTCATCAGCTTGCTCTGTAACCTCAGGGGCTACTCTATTGATGCCAAAAGTCTTCCTGTGGTTGGTTTGGGTGGGGGTTGTTGACAGGGCAGCCTCAAACTCATGATTCCTCTACCTTTGTCTCCCAAGTGCGGGGATTATAGGAGAGTACCACCCAAGTATCCTCTCTTTAAAAGGCTTTTAACCAGTATTATCTCATGAATAAAATGAACAGAAAAGGTTATGGTTCCTTTTCCTGCTTATTTCCAACTGCCAGGAATTACTCATTATGGGTGCACTGATTCAGAAAGGTATAAACATCCCACAGGCAGCCTAACAACATGAATGAAAATGGACTTTAGTTCAAAATCTTTTCCTCCTTTTTAATTTATTTTAAAATTAATTGTTTTATCTATATGAGTGCTCTATGTGCAAATAATGCCAGAAGATGGCATCAGATCCTGCTAGAGATGGTTGTGAGCCACCATGTGGTTGCTGAGAACTGAACTCAGGGCTTCTGGAAGAGTAGACAGTGCTCTTAACCGCTTAGTCGTCTCTCTAGGCCCTCCTTTTTATTTTAATGAATAACAGAAAATAGTTTTTTAAATGAACCCAAAGAAATTTAATATTTTAAACATGGATTAGAGACTTGCAGTCCTTTATTGTACACTAATGAATCATTAAGAAGAGGAGTGATGTCATAACTCAAAAAGACAATTGATCGACAGCCATATGTTACTGCCTTTTAGGTGGGTGCCCATGAAAGTTAAGCTACAACTGTCCAAGAGCCAAGCCTGGAAGTCAAGTGCATTGTGAATGTTGTACACACCTGGAAGTCTGGACACGAAGTCTTACTAGAGACATGGGGTTCATGTTTCATCAGCTCTTAAAGAAGATGTCTCAACACTACCCATAGATTCCATTTAGGTTGCCAAGGAAAGAGATTCCATAAGAAGAAAAACTGAATCACTTCAATCACCACGGAAGTGCAACCTGCCCCACCACTAAAACGAACCCACAAAGAGACCCAGACTGACTGGTGACATGGCCACTGTCCCAGTCCCCATCTGGAGTGAACAAACAGACTATGAAGGTGGACTCATAGGATAAACACACTGAACATCACAATCTAGGAATCCAGAAAGCGTCATAATTACCTACTGGACACATATGAAATAATAGACTAAAACAATAAAGGCTGTCACTTTCTGGCAACGTCTAAGACTGTGGATTCTTCTTATGGCCATGAGCAGAATCCCACTATTCACAGGTTTTAGAATTACACAGTCAAGGCAAGTTCAATGTAACGAAAATAGGTGACAGACACAAGCAGCTGCGGTGGGCAGGAGTAACTGTTCCTTCTGTGAGTTCTGGCTGCAGCTAGGGCCCACACTATCGTGGGCCTCCTAGGCACACAGCCATAACCACAGCCAGTTACCCACACACAGCCACTTGAAATAAAATCTTCTAAACAGTGCCACCACACCTAAGTCTACAATGTGCTCAAAATTCTATTTTTCCATTGACCTGTCATGTGTTAAGAAAGAAGGAAGGCTGATGAAATGGCTCAGTAGGTAAAGTCTTTGCCGTATAAAGAGTGAAACAAAGAACTAATTCAAAGTTGTTCACACACGCACACATACACACACTTTTTACAAAGTAATTTAAAGGGCTGGGAGCTGGCTCAGTTGGTAACATGCTTGCCATACAAGCATGAGGATATGAGTTGAGCTCCAGCACCCAAGCAAACACACTGGGCACGGTAAGGCATGCCTGTAATCCCAGCCCTCAAGAGACAAGCAGAGTCTGGGCTGGCTGGTGAGCTAGCCTAGCCTAATTGGAGGCTTCCACTCTAAAGAGACTCTGGGCTGGCTGATGAGCTAGTGTAGTCTAATGAGAGGTTTCCACTCTCAATTAAAGACCTTGTTCACACACACACACACACACACACACACACACACACACACACACACTTTTTACAAAGTAATTTGAAGGGCTGGGAGCTTGGTCCCTGAAGGATACTCAAATTCATGTCTGGCCTCCAGGTGTGCACTAATGACAACATGCAACATGACCACATGAACACATACACCAAAGAAAGGAGAAAAGAAATCAGCAGATTCTTGAGCACCCCCTTTGCCTTAAGCATCTCTTCATAACTGCATCCTCTCATTCCTGTTTGTACAAGTAAGAGGCTCGATTGTCAGAGAAATGAAGTACTTTACTATAGGTCCCAGAGAAACGAAACGAGAGCCACAGCAGACACCAAAGTCAACAACATGCCACATGTCACTAAGTAACAGTAAGCAAGTTTCTGCTATGTGCCAATGTTTTACATACACCAAATAACAATCTCTGAAACTCTGAAGTACAGATGACAAAACTAAACTAAAAGAAAGTTAAAACCCAAGTCTACCTTTAGTTGCTATTCCATGAATGCACAGTTTAACATAGAAAGAACATTATGATTTAAACCATGTGACAAAGGCGTAGGCTGAGTGACTTTTCCAAAGCTGTACCTACCTCAGACAGGTCACCAAAGGCACAGCAAAGGAACCATCCCACCTAAGTCCATCTTTGCGGTTGCCTACAGTACTTGGGCAGCTACACACCTGAGGCTCCTCCCACTACAATACCAACTGCCTATCCATACTCAGGGAACGCTGTAAGAAGTCACCCAAGGAGCTGAGCGATGTCACTGAGAGGTATTCACCTAGCATGCAGGTCCCGGGGTCACTCTCCAGTCCTGGGAGAGGGGTTACAAATAACACCTGCTAGGTCCAGCAGGTCCTAAGCCTGGATGGCATAGAAGCCCTTGGGAAAAACACCATGGTCCCATGCTGAGCATACTGAATTAGAATCTCAAGGAGTAGGGTCTGCATTGTTTCCCCCCTCCCACAACCCCCAGTTAGTTTTAATGTATGACCAGGTTTGAATAAAACTGTAAAAACTCAATGACTTAGTGCTAGGGAGACAGCTCAATGGTTCAGAGCACTTGCTGTTACTCCAGAGAATTCTGACTCAGTTCCCAGCACCCACATTAGAGGTTCACAACACCTGCAACTCCAGCTCCAGGGGCCCTGATCTGCTCTTCTGGACTCCAGCAAATGCAATCACATGTACAAATTGCCATAGACACAATTTAGAATAAAGAAATACAAATGAGTAAGTGACTTCATGAGTATTTGAAATTTTTCTACAAACATCACCTCATCACACACCTTGATGAAGGAAGGGGGAGCTGTCACCAGCACTGAAATCTGAACATAATTTCACAATAGCTAGTGAGTGGAAGCACCTGCTCACACAGTATGCACTTTCTGTAAACCCCACACTGACATAGCCCACCCTAGGCAGTCTTCCCATTGTCTGCAGAGAGCACAAAGCCCGCGCACCTTCAGAGAGCTGTACCCTCTTAATAGCATAAAGATGTTTTGACCTCCCATTACTAAAGGGCTCCATACGAGTACAAACATGTTTCCCTACTTAAACACTAAAGCTGAAAAGTAAAGTGAGTTCTAGTAGGAATTACAAGCATTCATAACCTTGCCTACTTGAGATACTCAGGGAAAACTACAACAGATACAAACCGCAAAGCTTCAGCAACTTAAATTTATTCAGTCCTTGAGAAAAATATCTTTATTTTTGGCTGTGTTTACAAACAAGACAATAGTTTTCCCCCACCGGAGTGTGCATCCCTAGTTAATGTGATCACAGAAAATCCAAAATGGAGAGACCAAGTACCCAGGAGTTTTGGGGAAATTAGGACGCTTCCCCCCGTCACTGAATCGTCCATTTTCTAACATGAGCCGTTAGTCACACCTGGACGCCAAGGCCGGCCCTTCCTATAGCAGCCAGCACAGAACAGCTCATGGAACAGCTCACGGATGCAGAACACTTTGAAGAGCAAAATAAATCATGGAAGGGCTGAATTATAACATAACCTAGAATCCACAGGGATGTAAGTAAGTAATTCAAAAGCGAGTGGGTATGGGTAGAAAGGACACGCCTTCCTCATAGAACAATTCCAATTACTAAGTGTAATCCAAAGAATAAAATGGAAATAACGCTGAAGCAAACACCACAGTGGCAGAGGCTGTTGGCAATGCTGTGAGTGGAGGCTAAAATGTGGAAACCATGTAATAAGACACAGGATCCTTGCCACCGTGTCCACGAATCTCCACACAAGACAAGAAGCTCGCAGGAAAACAGTTACTGCTCAAAAAGAATCACAAGTCACATGATAAAAATAATCACAGATCAGGTGACAAGATGCTATCATCTTTCTCCTGATACATGGACTGAGAAAATCAAGTGTTTCAATATTTCTAACAAAATGCGTATCTGAACTTCATAAGAGGATACCAGTTACAAATTGAAGGAGGCTCTTTAAATTATCTGTTCTGTAATCTGCTAAAATTAATGTTTATGAAAAGCCTCAAAAAAAAAAACTAATGAACACTGGAGAAGAGTGAATGAAAACTGCCCAAGGTGGCCTTAAACTTGCCACCCATCTCCTCAGTGCTCCAAGTGCTGGGATTGCAGTTTTGCCTGAAGAAAAGGGCTGAATATATAGAAGCACTAGGAAATCTAGGGGAACAAAATGGTGTTTCAAAGCTATGCTGGGATGACTCACATGATTCATGTTACAACACATTCAGGCATGCTTACATCTCCTTTCAGAGTTCCCTTTAATGCTTCCGAAGCTCTTCGGACTTCAGACACTCATTTGCGTTTTGGCTTCCTCTTACTACACAAACTGGGAAGACATGTCTACCACGTGTTATACTTCCAGATGCTTCCAGTGTCCTAAGACACATCGCCCGTGTTTAACGTTTACTACATATTTGTAAAGTGGAAACGCCTACTTTTCTAATGCCCTCAGCTTTGCTGTTTTCAGCCCCGTCCTCTGCCCTGTGCTTTCTCTTGAGAGGCAACCATGCATGGTGCTTAGGAACAGGAATGGAGCCCCGCATTCACAATACATTCACAATACAGCCCACCCCTAAAAACTTGTATTGTAGACAAGTTACCTTCTTTACAGCACTGGCTCTTCTTTTAAGTGAGTAGTATAAAATCTGCTTATAAGGCTGTTACAAAGAATAAATTAAAATAGTGATTTTAAAATTTCATTATGTACTAGACAGTGTAATGACATATCCCTGGGCCCCTACAGTTTTGTGTTAGTGGGTTAGAACCTGGGAATCTGAATTTTAATGAGTTCTCAGAGGGGGATGATGCTGGAGAAGGTCAGGAGCCTGTACCCTGAGGACCACAGACTCTAAATCACATAAACGGCATAGAACAGTGCCTGGCTGATGACTGTGCTCCAAGCACCATTACTGCACAGCACTGGGCACAGCAAACTCCCATAGGGTGCAGGAATGTGGACCTACACGCTAGCTTACGAACTTCTCAAGGGACAGAACCTCATCTTTCCACCCACATCCCGGGCACGGCAGATGAGGGGCACATCCTTCTCACACCATCCCCACATCCTGGGCACGGCAGATGAGGGGAGCATCCTTCTCACACCGTCCCCACATCCTGGGCACATCAGATGAGGGGAGCATCCTTCTCACATCATCCCCACATCCTGGGCACAGCAGAGGAGGGGAGCATCCTTCTCACACCATCCCCACATCCCGGGCATGGCACATCCCGGGCACGGCAGATGAGGGGAGCATCCTTCTCACGCCATCCCCACAACTTCACTCAAGCACCATTCCATGCTCACCCATTTGGCCCATCATAGTCAGTCCTAGTAATTATACCCAGGAGTCCAGAACTGACACAGACTCGCCTCAGTGGTGCTGTGCAGTTGGAATCAGGGCGTCTCCTAGATGGGTCTGAATGTCTATGTGCTGCTGCCACAGGAACTCTAACCACAGCTGATTTTTATACAAACAAAAGTTTCACCTGATATTGACATGAGAAAAATCCTGCCATCTACTCCTAAGTTATCTCCTACTTATGACTAGGTCTCGTCCCTGGTGCTCACCACGTCTTTTAATTGCTACTTTATTTTAGAATTCAAGAGAATCAGCCAGGCATGGTGGCAGACATCTGTAACCCCAGCATGCAGAAGGCTGCGGCAGGAGGAATCATTAGTTCAAGACATGCCTGGGAAATATAGAGAGATTCTGCCTCTAATAATATTTTATATACACACAAACACATAGATCTGAGAGATCAAATATACAGTTAGAAGTCTTCCGTGTCCCCTCTTGGGTTCTATTATGGCTTTATGTGTACACTTTCAGTGTCACATAACCTTTTTCTGGCTTCCCGAAGTCACTGAGGAACACTGTTTCTGCCAACCAACTGCAAGCAATCCTAGTTTAAAACAAAGCATCACTGTTCACAGAGACGGTAATAGTTCACCTCACCGTCAGCTCTTTGATGCTGACTGCGAGGAGCAGGAATCCCTTCTCTTTCGCCCTGGCCACTGATAAAGTTGTGAGTGAGCTTCACATTCTCTTACTTTGCAGCCTCTGGTTAGCTAGCACTCAGTTCTGCAGTCTTGTGAAACTTTCTTCGGGGTCACACAACCCCCCAATCCTCTTATACATGTCTTTCCTTCAAACGCTCACTTTACAGCCACATCAGCCTCTTTCACTTCCTTCTACTGTCCCAAGTATGAATCAGAATGCTATCTACATCTCCTGTATTTCCTTGTCATGGCTCCAGGTATGGCGCCTGCTGTTTCTCTTCACCTACTAAGATCAGATGCTACAGTCACTTTCTATGATGAGTCCTTTCTAGTCTGGATCATATTGCTTTGACTCTAATGGCTTTCTTGCCCTGAGTAGACATGCTTCTCAGCTTACAAAGATGAAGTGCATCCAGCTGACCGCTCCTGGCCCTCCGACACTGCAGTACTGCTGTCCTGCGTAGCTGTATGGGTGACTGGGAGTTGTAGCTGACCAAAGTCTTACGAAAGTACTATACCTCACATAAAGCTAACCTGGGAAATAATCCAAACTCCACTTTCAAAGTATGAAACCTGTTCCATGAGCATTTGTGCCAAATACAAGTGGAACTGTAGCCGATAAGGGTCCGTCTACATATCCTTTCCTTTCCCAACTCTTCGATACTAGCTTATATCTTCTATGTCCACCAAATCACGCCCTCTAAATCACTTCCTATATCACATCTTCTGCCTAGACATTTATTATTTTCTCTAGCAAATCACTCTCTGTTCATCTTTTCTCAGACAGAGGTGCACTATCTATCCATGGCTGGCTAGTCCTGAACTCACTATATAGTCCAGGCTAGTCTTCAACTTGAGATACGGTCTCGGTGCTGTGATTACAGGCATGAGCCACTGCACCAGGTTTATCATAATCTTTGGTCAGTTTGTGTCTCCTCCTGGAACCTTCTACTGCAACACAGGCAAACACACCCAGGATCCGTCCAGCCAGAAACAGACTATGTAACCTGCAGGCCACAACAGTACATTCAGATGTTTTTGGAATTCAAGAGGATCTCTAGTACTCTGGATTCCCCTGGAAATTCCCCTTCTGGAGAAATGTGACAAGTGTGGGCACCTGCCACTTTGTTCTTCCTTCATTAGGAACCTTCCAATGGACTCCTGGAATGCTACCAAACC